>VZTT01061943.1:21143-46633 GCA_013400855.1 Buphagus erythrorhynchus
CCCACTTGGCTCTGCCACTATCATCATCTCACCTTGTTCCTGCTTTCGAGCTCCTTGAGTACTTAGAATCTGAGTTCACTGAGCTCTAGCTTAGTCCACATAACCTCCAATGGATGTTCCTTTTGCAGTTGTTTGTTTGGATTTTCTGTTAGTTTAAGTAGTTTAATTTCAGCAAATATCTTGGGCATAGCTGAAAAGGGCAGGGTCACTTTAGTCAGAGCCTGCTTAGGACTCTGAGTAGAAAGCTGCGTTCACATGGCAGTGGTATAGGGAAGAAATAGGCAAAACTGTGGGGGGGATCAGGTGATTTGGTGATAGGACATTAATGCCTTATGCAAAGCAATAGGCACATAGGCTTTTATTGGTACTGGGCAGTTGCTTAAAATGAGATTGTCCTTGAAAAGTTACCCCACATTACTTAGCGTTTCAAAGCTGTCTGAAAGCACTGGCAGGGAGTTGTATGGGGAACATGTTTCTAAATAACCTTTGTGCTGGCAGGTGGGTGGTGCTGGAGCTCCAAGTATTGCAGACAAGTGGAGGCTGCCCAGGCACTACATCCTGCCTTCTCTAAGCAAATGACCAACCTAAACCACAAAAGTGAAGTGCATTGTTCAAGAGACAAATACGTGTTCTTCCATGCCAATGCAGACAGGAATCCTTCTGTTGAAGGTAATTCCATGTCATCCCCAGACTACAGCAGTATCTGTTCCATCTCAGTTCTGAATCCTTATACTTCTACTGGCACTCTTTTCCAAATGGGGGACAGAGGAACAGGAAGCCCACGATTTGTCTGAGTAGTATGGACCCTCTGTACCAAAACAGGAAATGAACTGGGTCTCCAGAGCTCCAGAACAAGGCTGTCATCATGGAGTCATCTATTTTCCCTGTGCCACTATGCTGCTTGTGAAATAAAATGCCTTTCTCTGCTCCCCTGGGAATCTGATTCTGTGTACTGAATAAATAAAACAGTGAAAGCAGAAACAAGAATAATTTCTTTCCCTTTTAAGAGTTTGCAGGCTAATTTATTCTGTGTTTGTATTTCACTTTTCTCTATCGACCTTGCACATTTTCTGTATTTTCATCCGTGTTTAAAACACAGTCTGTTTCACATGTCATTCTTTCTTAACATAATACTTGACATAATCTGCCCTCTGGATCCTTTCTGTGGTGTAATTATATTATCTTTGTTGTTATTGATTTCTGTTGCTAGGGGATGAGGTCGTGCCACTTCTGGACAGTTCTTTGCAGTTCAGCCGTATACTTTTAACTCTTAAAGATTTTCCTCCTGAGAACACTGAGTGCCGAATTTTTGAAGTTCTAAAAAATGCCAGCAGTCCCAGAGGATGATTTTGTTTGAGGAAAGATTGCAAGATTTAATTATAAAATAGGAAAACAGATAGCAATTGGGAGAGATTCTGATCTTAGCTGTTCTTTTCTGAGAGCAGAATCTGGCCAATGAACTTTGATTTATTTCTTCAGCCTTGCAATGTTATTTTTCAACAGTTTGAATGCTTCCAAGTTAAAGTACTATAGGATTTCTTTATCAGTTGCACGCTTCCAATTGAATTTTTTGGGTTTTTTTTTGGAAGGGGCATGTCCTTTTGAAATACTTAAACTACTTTTGTTCTTCAGTGACTTTCTGCTTTTTTTTTGAGCCTACATTCCCCTTTCCTTGCAGAACAGAAATTTGGTTCCACAAGATTAAAGGACTGATGCAGAATTTTAAAGATTTAAATAATAGCTGAAACCAAAGGGAAGGGTGAAATAGCTGAAGGAGGCTTTTTAAAATTGCTACTTTCAGTATTAACTGGGATTTGGTTAGTTGGTTTCTTAAGGCAACTTCAGACCGTCCTGTGCTCTGCTCCTGGGTGAGACTTTTATACGGTCTTGGGATAAAATCTCAGGCTTCAGACTTCCCAATTAATCTCACAATCTCACTGCAGCATTTCCCTTTGTACCTTGGCTTCTGCTGCCTCTCTGAGAGCTCTGAGAGCAGTACTACTCAAGGATTTTGGAAGTTGGCAGCTCAGCTACTGTAGCCTACAAATGGTGGCTTGCTTATCTGTGACATTCCAGGTGGGTGAAGACAGGCTGTGCCAGACCCTTGTCTCTGGTCTACTTCAGCCTGCTCTGGGCTTTGCAGCTGGGTAAAATGCTGAGCCTCAGCTGATAAGTTTTGTGGTTGGAAAGATCTGCCGTACCATCATGGGAGATTCTGCAGATACCTAAAATTGTTTATCTGATGGCTTCAGGAAATACTGATTTATAATAGCAGACTGTTTTAGAGGGATTTTAACACGCTATTTGACTACATTTTGTCTATTGTTTGCTTTCTTTGTGTGAGGCTGCCAGATTCCACCCAGCATGCAGTAATTTTAACACTTGAGATTCTGTAATTAAAAACAACTAATTTGATATGTAACAGAAGGTGGAAGATCCTAGTTCTAACCTTCTATTTCTGTTTGCCCTTAAAATTTGGATTTTACAGAGCTGTCTCTTGGAGAGGTTCTCAGAATTATGTTCTCTTGTACAAAATAAATGTCCAGCTTGTTATGAATCTGTTATCAGAATCTGTAGTTATGTTGAGGTCTATATCTGTGTTCCTGGCTTGAGCAAGGAAACATCTATCCCTTCCCTTTACCTAAGACCACCTTTCTTATAAGAAATACCCTTGTGTTTTATTAATAGTATGCTTTTCAGCCTGCTCTTTTCACTTTGGTAATGAACATGTAGGTGAAAACAGCAAATGTATCTGCCATTAAATTGCATACTGTAAGGGATAGTAGTCTCAGAAAGTGAACCTAGCCTGAAATATGTCCTAAGCTGAATGCACTTGTGCTAAGGCAAAATGCACTCCTTACAGCTTGTGTGGTTCTTGAAGGCATCATGAGTACTGTGTCCTTCAGTGCAGAGTCCTGCTCTGTACATACACTCACACATATGCACACACTGCTTTCCTGTAAAGAGACCCTGGCTTCTGCAGCAATTCACAGCCTGGCCCAGGTTTGAGAGCTGGTAACTATGACATGGCTGAGTACCTGAAGGATAAGTGTATGAACACCATCACTTCATTGCAACCTGGAAACAAGCACCAAATGGATAGACTTTTTTGCCCCTCTGAGTTTTACTGTTCCCAAATCCTTTCTGTCTGTCTGCCATATGAGGTGTAGACCTCATGTTTAGTCAGACAGCCAGCAAGGGAGATTATATATTCTAGATGCTTGTCTGCTTTCCTTTTACACATATACATGTATAACATGTATATGCTACATGATGTAGAAGCAAACTATTTCTGAGAAAATTATTTATGATGGCATCTCCTGAAAGCATGGCACATAAGAATTAGTGGGCAAATTTTTAGTAATATTCAGTAAATTTTTTGTGAGCAAAAATATGTCAAATGCTTTTGAGAGGAACAGGAGAAAGCATTAATGTCTGCAGAGGGCTCTGTCTTTTTCAAATGCAAAGAGTTGTATAGTAAACAGCACTTCTTTTAAACCTCATAAAGCTGAAGTCTTACTTTCTCTTAGAAGATCCCTGTGGTAATGCCAGCCATCCCCTGGCACTGCATCTACTATCCCCATGAGCACTACATCCTCATGAGCACTGCAGGAACACCATCTTTAGTTTCAGATGTCAGAGACAGACTCTTCTCTGCCTCCTCCTTCTCCTGCTGGCAGAATTCCCAGATTGGATCAGTCTCCCAGTGAGTTGTTCGCCCGCCTCAGCCAATGGTGTGCAAAGGCATCCCAGAGGACCTGACTCCCATCCTCCTCAAGGTGAGAGCAGCTCTGTGACAGACACTCAGCACACCACTCTTTGAGCACCAGGGGGTGCGAGTGTGAGATTCCCCTTCACACTGTGCTGAGTCCCACACGGCTCCTGGCACAATCTGCAGTGAGGATGCCTCCTCCAGCTGCCTCCTTAGTGCTGGAGCCAACCAAACCTCTGAGTACTTAACTCAGCAATTTCTGTTCCTTGTGAGCTTAATCCTAAGAAACTGAACATTTTTTTCCTACATGTAATATAATAAATGCAAATAAGTGATGTGCATGGGAGGAAATGAGGTGAAGCAGAGCTGTATATGTATTTGTACAATGCTTATTTAATCTGCTTAAGTTCTCTCCTATTTAGAATTATCTTGTTTGTTTCCGATCAACAGTATAAATATAAATCCTCCTTGCTGATACTGTGATCTGAGTCTTCAAGTCCTTTGAAGAACTTACACCCTGAGCACTCTTGGTAATATATCCATTACCTCCTACACACTAATTTACACCCATAGTTTATACAGCAATAAGAATGTTTTATAATATGAAATCTGCATCCTTGGGTAATCCACTAAAAACACTTATTTATAGCGAGAGCAATACAGAAGGGGATTACTAATAGCTTTCCTTTCCCTACTACTGCTGCAGGCAGCAAAACAATGGAATTAAATTTAGCTTTATGTGCTGTCTAATCAGATGATTCCAGGATTACTGACTCTCTCTGGCTGCTATGGCTATGAATACATAAAACTGGTCAGTTCTGCAGTATTGCATTAGTACTCCTGCCATTGAATTAGCTCAAGGCAAGCTTTGTGAGGTGGAAAGAATAGGACTGCAAAAGGTTAGGAGTCAAAGGAAGGATGCTGGACAGCTGGGGTTGATTTGGATTGGTACAATTCCATTGTCAATAAGACAGCCTGAGTAATGACTTAATACATAATTTGGCCATAACATTTAGATCCAAAAATAAACCAGCGTCCACAGTTCTGTGGAGATTGAGCGGGGTCACATATTGGTTACTTTTTGGAACATTATCATTCTCTTTCTGGGAAAACTTTTGGCATATTATGTGTTAGTAGAACCTGCTTTGTACAGATCCTATACCTGAAGGTAAAAGCAGTCATCTCCTTTATTGCAATTGCACAGTGTACAATAGTTTCAATGAAAGCTTTGCAAACCCAGTCCTTGGACTTAATGAATCAGATATTGAATTCACTGAGGAAGGTGATATAGGCATTTGGATTACATCCTTGGACAATTGCTTTGCAGAATGTATTTCCAATCTGATTTGGAATCCTGTGGTGTGCTCAGCATGGCAGAGGAGATGTATGCATACAGCCTTGTGCTTCACAGTGATTTTGAAGAGAGGAATCTGTCAAAATTGTAAATGGCTCTGTTTTAACTTTGCAGCCACCTGGCTGCAACTGCCCAGCCCCTGTGTTTTTCTCATTTCCATGGTGTTCTAACAGTTCTGTTGTAGAATCCCAATTCTATGAGCACTGAAGTCCTCCTGACTGAGCTGGCAATGGGAAGTGCTATAGGGTAGTTTTCTTTTTTTTTCCTGTGCTCTTTTGGTCACTTGGGATTACACGGAAGGCATTGACCTAATCATCAAAGACCCAGTCTTCAAGCCCTTCCTTAATTTCTGCTCATTACTTACTCAGGCAAGGATCCAGTTGACTTCCTTGAGTTCAACTTCAGCAAAAAAACAAATTAAGGACTTAGCCTGAGGTCTGATGTCATACTCCATTTCCTTTCACTTTAACTCTTCCTTTTTCCAGGTAGGGAGACTGAAATAGAGAAGGCAGAGAAGGATTGTTTTGATCTCAGATTCTTCAAGCTGCCAAGCATTCCTGCTGGGATGTTTTTCCAAAACACAAGGTAGATTTCAGGTCTTGAGATATCTCTGAGAAAATGCCACTGGTGCCACTGGCATGTAAGAAACAAGTGGGGAAATTAGTACTGGTTTCTCTGAATACACAGAATATAAGCAGTTATTTGAACAACTGTTTTCTCATAAAGGCTCTGATTACTCATAAAGACTCTGCAGCCCTCTTTAGAGTTCTTTATCTTATCTGCTGCAGGTCATGATGGCATTTCCTGGCTTAAAGAGGACCCCAAAATGTCACAGGATAAGATAAGTACTGTTTCCTGCTCTGGCACACCCAATGCTGCCCGCCATGCCCCCAAAGGCAAGCAGAGTTTGTCTCTCCATTCCATGGAGATAAATATATAGAGATATAGATATATATACATGTAAACACAAACACGCATATACATATGTATATGTTTTTTGTAGTAGACAAGAGATCATTTCTTTACCACTCTTTGTTGATTCAGTTTATTCCCCACTTGAGAATGAAATTGCAAAGCAAATAAATTAATAATGTGCAGTGCCAATTCCATTTTCACCCCTCTTTGTTGTTAGGGAGACTTAGCTGACTCCAAGTTTTCCATTTTGAGGTCAGGGGCTTAGGCATGAGCAAAGCCTCCCTCAGGGCTATCCTCTGTTCTTGCATATTTAGGCTCCAAAGAACAAGACAGAAAAAGACTTAAGTCTTCTAGATCTCCTACTCCCGACTGCTTCGGCCTTGCCCTTTCCAGTTCAAGTTAGCATTTCAGATTCAAAAGACCAGATAAATGCATGATTGTTCCATAGATATGTCTGCCTCAGTTGAATGTCATTGCTGGAATGCTGTCAGAGGAGATATCCTGTAGTTTCTTTGAGACAGATGCATTCTGTCTGTGCCAAATATATTGGCGTACACACTCACACCAATACATTTGGGGAGGGTTCCCAAGCAGCATAGCTGCATGCAAATATGAAAGATAGCTAGGGAAGCAGGGCACTCCATTATCCTGGGCAGCCCCAACAGATGATGTTATGTAGATCCTGACAAAGAGTGGATGGCAGTGAAATTCTCTGGGTCCCTCCACAGAAGTGGCACTGGCCTCTGTGAGAAAATAGTTTACAGTTGTAGAGCTCAGCAAGTGAGGTTTGGAGCAATGTGAAACTTGCACCTTCCCTTCAGCTAACGGGTTTCAGAGTGTTTTCAAGCTGAGTAAAATATTCACAGTCACAGACCTCTCAAGTTTCTTTTGTGCAAAAAAGCATTTTGGTAATTTCCAGCAGTAAACCAAAATTTATGAAGAACAACCATGTGCTCTTAAATGAGTTGCTGCAGCTCTCTTTTTGCATGTGTTTGAATTTTGATAGGAAGTGCTCTAAATGGCCTTAGTTACCTCATTGGTATTTGCCACACGTTGATTTTTGCATCCTGTTTCACATTTTTCAATTATTAATTAACTTTACTGAGGGACCAAACATCATGGGCTTCCTCCCGCCCCAACTGCTCCATACGTTGTTTCATTATAACTCAATTTTTCACAGCTCTTTCTTCCTTCAGCACAATCATCCATTTGGCTATTGGCTTCTCTTCTCTTTTCATACTTTCCCCTGAGTACCTGCACACTCCCTGGGTGTGAAGAAAAAGTAGCTCAAAGATTCTGAGCCTGCTCTGTGGTATGTGGGCTCTGCCTTTCCTTCCAGTTTACAAGAAATGGTTCAGCAGAAGAGCTTCAGCTGGTCAGAGCTGTTGAAACTCCATTGCCCTTCAGTGGAGCTGCAACGGTGTATACCAGCAGAAGGCATGGTGGCCTTTAGCTTCTGCTTGTTTCTTCAGCTACTACATGATCAGGAGACCTGTACTAGGACACAGATGAAACAAGCAGCACCATCTCTATAGCAAAATGTCAGGATCCATTTTAATGGAACAGACTGGAACATCACTGTGCTGTTGTTATTAATCACACTGTCAATTTGGAGCTCAGTCCCATTCTTCCCCAGGTCAGTCAGAGAAGTGTCCTGTAAACCAGGCTCAGACCCTTCTGGAGGAAGGGAAATAAAAGGGAATAAATACCAGTCTAATCTTTAGTCAGTCTTCAGCTCACGAATTCTAAGTATTTTCAGTGATATTAGTGGTAATGATTGTACAGTCAAGAACTCCATCTGCAATGAACACAGCTCCCACCAAGTATGGGGGGGTTCACTGAAAAGCAATTAATCTTACTCACCAGGATTTTAAGATGATGACTTAAGTAGATGACTCAGCTTCTTAACAGAATTTAAGAACTAATGCTGTGCAAATAATAACTTTAATTTGTATTCAAAGGAAAACTNTATATATATATATATATATATATATATGTATTTGTGTGTATATATTTAGTTATATTTATATATTTATGTTTATGGATTGTGCACATGCACCAGCCCACAGAGAAAGGAAATGGATGGATCACAGAAAAGGAAGGTGTAATTTCCTCAGCAATATAATGTAAATGTGAAATCTGTGGACTTCAGAGTATTTCAGGAAAAAAAAGGACAGGCCAGAACTTTTTGAATGTGTGTGTTTGGAGAAAGCTTAAAATTGTTATTTATTGCAAATACGTCGCAGCCAGTGAGGAAATACTGTATATTCCTTCTTTAGCTCCAACAAAGGCAAGAATGGTATAACCTAACTCCAGAGAAAAGGAACAGTTTATTGCAACAGCCTCTTTTTCTAAAGTGGCCATAACTTACTTTGAATGGTACTTACAGATTGGAGCTTTCTTGCTGCTACCTTTATGTAATACTTTATTGATTCTGACCATGCTTGGGCATAGATATTAGGAGGACATGGTTGTGGATAAGCTGGTTCTGTGCTGCATGCTGATCACCACCTCATCTGAACATCCACCTCTGCTCTTTCACAAAGTGACTGACACAAGTGGCTGCAGCACCAAGTTAGTCAAAAATCACAAGTTCTGTTGCCTTACCACAGGCAGTGACAGACAGGAACAAATGCATTCTAAAATAACCTCAGGAATGCACAGCTTTGTTATTTTGCTTTCTTTTCTATGCAAAAGAATATTTTTTTTTCTTAATTACTTGGCCGTAATTGAAACTAAACTTCTCTGTCAAGCTTTTTGCAAAGTATGTCTCATGAATAGTGTAGCATAGAGGAAGGATCAGTGCTTTATCTCTGGGAATACTTTTAGAAACAAAAAAAAAAAGCACAAAAGTTTTGTGGGTTCTTCAATTTGCAAGCAGCATCCTGTAGACCTATATTGCTCTACTTTATTTGCAGCAAACAATAGAACATTAGAACACTCTGAGAAGGAAAGAGTTTTTGGTTTCTCAAACATCAGCATTGCTTCGACTAAGTGGAGTCAGGGCTCCTTTCAGTGGTTCTGTGCTGGAGTTCACATTTTATGGATTTCCATTTAACATAAGCATTTTAGCCATGTTACAAAGGGAATTTTATACCACGCATAGGTGGTTTAGTCTCTTTAAGAAGTGTTTGCTTACTTAAAGAATACCTTGTTCAGTGCCTACCTTCCACTCCACATTCCTGCCTCTTTCTCTTACAAACTTCATGGTTGAGCATCCCTGACTTATCTTCTAGCAGTCTTTTTCAGTGGGAAGAGTAACTAGAGAGGCTATGTTCTTGTCTGAGGGCAAAAATACTCAGGTCCTTCTTCTCAGCTTTCACTTGTTCTCTGCCTTACAGTCAACACTTGGAAAAGTACAAGAGTTTCAGAATGTTGTTTAACTTCAACATAATTGAGAAAAAATATATTTTGATATCTGAGAGTTTGGAGATTGCAGAGACCAGTAGCTAGGAGTTGCCAATAGCCCAGACTACTTCGTATGTATGGTTTAGACTAAAAGAAGGTGAAACTCCAGTTAGGAAAACAAGGCTGAAATTTTCTGAGTTAGTCAAAATAACTCTAAGAACTAGAATGCTCAGCCTTAGAGAATATAGCAAATCAATTTCCACAAACCTCTGCTTTTACAGGCAGTCCTGGTAACTACATCCAAACTCACAAGCTCTTTGTTATTTAAACCATAGCTATCAAATTGTATTTCATTTTTTTGATAAAACCACAATAAAATACATGATCCTAACAAAGAGAAAAGCAGGTGAAGAATGAAGATAGAGCTAATTTTTACCACCTGGAATCACAGAGCTCTTTCCTTATGAGATTTTTATGTGAGTCAGGGCCACTGAAGAAATAACAGTCCATAAAAATGAATCAACACTCATTAAATCCAGAAAGTGAAGTTAGTTTACATGTAAGATAATCTACAAAATCAATGACCTACACAGTTTTCTATGGCTGTTTATGTTAACTGCAGTCATGGTTAGAGGAAAATTTATCTCTGGGTAGGCCAATATAATTTCCTAGAAGTTAACTGAGCTACTCATACATTGAAATTGGTTCTTTATGTTTTGAATGTTAGTGGTTCAAACTTTAGTTTGGAAAATATTGGTAGCTACAATAAGGGTTTTCCACTTTCATATTGCTGCTGTATCTCCTGGCTTACACAATTGATAAGAATAGCATCTGATAGGACCCATCTGTGGCTCTGAGGTCTGAGCTTGCTGAGGAGTTGTAGTGCAGGAAAAGCCCCGGGGAGTGTTCTGGCTGACTCAGTCAGGAAATCAGCAGTGTGTGCTGCAATGTTAGTTCTGTATGCAGCACGTACACTATGGACACCACACATCTCCCTTGCAAGCCAGGAGCCTACATCCACTGTACTGCAAGGTAGGGAAATCCTAAAACTGCCCTCAGCTCATAGAGAAGATCCTCACAAGCTGGCAGAGGCTATTCAGCAGTTCAGCCTTAAACTTTCCCAGGGAAAGTATCTGTAAAATCAGTGGATGAAACTGACTGTTGGATAGCATGGCATACCAATATTTTTTAGAATATCACGCATTTATATTGGCATTTTTCAGATGTGGACTGCAGAAGAAAAAAAATTAAACTGATGATATGAAAGCATCTTTATTGACACATCTCTACATTTCCATTGTCACCACTGTGTAATCTTGTGAGCTTCTAAATGCTTTCTATGCCCTCTTTTCTTTTGTCACTCCTGAGGTAATCCAAAAAGTGTCTGCGTAGTAGTCTGTAGTGATCTGTGGCAATAGGGAGGTATGTACATCTGTAACTTCATAATCTCTTCCTAAAGCAGAAATTACCACTAACCACTCCACACCGATGGTTTAGATGTCAGTATGGAACAAAAAGATGTGGGTCAAATTTTTATTCACTTGTCAGTGTGAGGATTGTCTATAAAGAAGAAAGCTCTTTGAATTAAATGAGCAAAATTATCAGCACTGGTGAATATAGAGTGCACAAGCACATTCTCTCATGAAAATTTATTCTTGAAGATGAAATGCCCAACATTCATCAAAGCTGATGTCAATTAATCTAATCACAGTGTACAAAATACTTCAGCTGTTAACTATATTGGCACATATGATTATGTGTGGTTATTTTCTGCTGCTGCAGCACTGTGGTATCATTTTTATGCATTCTTCCCCAGCTTGCTTCTCTTTCCCTTGCTACGTACAAATTGTTTTACACTAACATATTTCATCAGGTACGTCCCCTCCAAAGGAATTAATGTGTAGTTGGGAACAGCTGAGGCAATAGAATGAGAAGTAGGGTTCAACAAAGAGAATACATTGCAACCAACAAGAAGCCTGTATTGACAGGTTGCTCAGGGCTTTGACCTACCAGATGTGCTCCTTCTCTATTGCTTAATTATCCTAATGGAAATTTACTTTTTTTATAGCCAAGAAAAATGTCTTCATTGTGATTTATGTTGCTGTCTCCTATTCTACCACTATTCACCTCAGCAAAGAGCCTGAGCCTCTGTAGGTCCCGAGGGCAGCAGGTTCCTGAAGCCATCCCATCTCCAGGATGAACCAGCCCCACTCCCTCAGCCTTTCTGCACAAGTGCTTTAGCCTCAGCCACCTCAGGGACTCTCTGCTGAACTGCAGTTTATTGACAACCTTCGTGTACCCAGTGGCCCAGAGATGAACCCAGTATTCCAGAGACAGCCAAACAAATGCCTAGCAAAAAGGAAAAACCGCTTCCCCCATTTTCTGGCTCTGTTCCTGCTGACGCAGCCCAGGGCACTCAGCCTTCATCCCTGCCAGGATGCTGCTGGCTCAGGTTCAACCAGGTGTGCCCTAGGACCTGTCCCTGCTCCACAGAGCTGCTCCCCAGCCAGGCAACCCCAACCTGTTTCCTGCTGGGTGTTAGTCTGTCCCAGACACAGGGAAGGACAGGTGTCCTGGCTGAATTTCATGAAGTTTACTGTCAGTTCATTTCTCCTGTCTAGCTCCCTCTGGATGCAGCCCTGCCCTTGAGCATATATCAGCTGCATCCCCCCACATGCCTTTCCCTTACAGGTCATTGCAAACTTGATGAGGATAATTCTGTCTCCTTCTCCAGACCTAGGCCAGGGCCCCTGAGTAAGACACCTTGTAACCATTTACAAACACTTGCGTGTAACTTTTTTCCATCCATTCTTAATTACACACTAAAATTGTTGCAAGTATTGCACAAAAACTCTTGGACAGTAAATCTGTCAAAACATGATGTTTCCAGCAAACTTGTTGCAAGATAGTCTAAAGAAAATAAAATTAGCCTGCCAAGATATTTTGTAAGGCAACAGGAATTGATGGAGTAATTTTACACATTATTTTGGCATTTTCCTATCTGACAAGTTTATGGGGCTGGTGAGAAGTGACTTAGACCTCACTTATGGCTTAGCTCTAAAGTACTTCCAGAAACAAATATGGAGGAGTGTCAGCATGCCCAAAACTGAATTGAAGACAAAAACAGTAACATGCGAGTGGCAGGGCACTGTTCGGGGAGAAAAAAAATCACTCTGGTCTAATTGTATTTTTGTTTATTTTTGAGCCCAACTCTCTGATGCTCATGTGGCCCTGACTTCAGAGATTGTTAGCAGGGTATTTAATTGCAAGAAAAGCAGAATAAGAGTTTCTTTAAAGTTAGGATCTCTTTACACTACTAAAACACACACACACATACAAAGAGGCAAAATGCCAAAAATGTCATATTTAAAGCACAAAAGATGCAGAGCCAGAAATTCCCTGGCTTCATTAGAGGTGTGAATATTGCTATGTAGTTTTTACTCTGAGTTTTGGCTTGCTTCTCAGTTGTCATCTATATTCATAAGCTCAGAAATTCTGCTGAGTATGTCAGCTGCCTCTTGGCTGCTGTGGCCAAATGTGTTTTCTTCTGGTTTAGAATATTTCTTGCAGATCCTTTCTCTGGCAATATGCTCTTGTTCATTTGTTGGCTTGATTTTGCTAAAAGGATGGGACAGTAGGCTTGAGAAAGTAAAGAATTCTTCCTCTTAACCCTTCCATAGTTTTGCATTTGCCATCTTGCATGCATGATTAGCAGGTTAGCTGATATGAGAGTTTTTCTTTTTTTAATAGATCCAGTGAGAATTTTATGATTTTGTCCAACTATTACTACTTGAGTGTCTATTGTCCTCAGTGCAGCTCTCTGGGTTTGTATTCCATAAGATAAAGTGCTGTGTTAGAGATACCTGGCTACCCTGAGTGACTTGCTTTGTACACATAACAGTTCAAATTCCAGCAGACACTAGCTTCAGAAATGGAGGAAGCAGAGCTGCATCAACCCATCACTAAACCCAGGCTAACTAACCTCTCTGCAAAGCTCATCACACTACCTAAATCTTTACAGCATCTTAGGTCTTGCCTTGTTTTTCCTCCTCTTGAATACATGGTGTGGCCGCTTAATGTCTGAGCATTCCAGCATCACTCCTGTGTGCCCCCACTAATTGTATGGAACTGGGAATTAATTCATGACCATTGTAATAAGGTTTCCCATTCCTAAAGCCCCTTCCTTTTGGCTCAGATGAGCCAGTGTTCTTAGGCAGCAAGATAGAGACACACTGAAGCCGTTTTCAAAAGCAAAACAAAAACAGCTCTGTTACCTGTAGACTTGAATGGGAAAAGTACAACACCTCTTAGAGAGAGGTACTACATAGCATGGCAAAACTGCCTTTGAAGATGCTGTCAGCACAAGTTCTTCAGTTGTACACTCTGTCTACAAGCATATTAATGATGGTTGAGCCCAGAGAACTTTTAAAATGCATCTGCAAAGATGGTTCATATCACTGCCTTTGTTCTGATGTTTTGAAAACTGTCATTGAATTTTGATATCCACCAGGGCAGAGGTAGCTACAGGTCACAGCACCCATACAGGATCCAAGAGGCCTCCCCTGCTCTGAATACAACTGGTCTGTCTCCCAAACCAGTCATGTGAGCCCACAGTATCCAAGCTGCTGTCAGTCCTGTTCTGGTGGTTCTTCCATGTGGAAAAAAACGTGTATTTTGCTGTCATAAAATATTAAGTGAATAGCCTTAGCCAATATCAATAATTTCTAGTTAATGTATATTTTTCCAGAACAAAATGTAGCCATATATACAACTAAGCCATTTTTATTGTTTACCTAAGAAGCCTTACCTTTGAGACAAAATCTTGGTCCTATGTTTATCCATCTTTCCATATAAAGCATATGAGGTCCTAAGAAGTCTTGAGATTTTTTTGAAGACAAAGACATGACTGGCGCAGATTCATACTGCTCATTTAAATCAGTGGAGCTAATGTGATGCTTGCTAGCTCAGAATCAAGCCTCCAGCCTCAGTGGAGGATTTTACTGAAATTAGAAACACCAGGTGTGTTACTGATGTATCTCCAAGTTGCTTGTAGATAGGTGGCAGAAGTTAAAACGTTCATGACTGGCAGTGTCTGAACTTAAGGTCCAGATACCCACCGTGACGTCAGAAGTGGGATAGGAGTAGGACAAAACTGGGGCCAGTGTGCTTATTGAAAAAGAAAATACTACCAAGGAAAGGATTCACAGAAAAGTGCAAAAGTGAAACTTTGAAATGGCATAGGAGTTTTGAGAGCTTTAATGTGGGAGAGACTTATCTTTGAAACAAGGCATTTAGCTCACTTAGCAAGTACAATGCTGCAGTGGCAGAAGCAGCCTCCAGTTTTAGCTAATTGTCACCTCTTTAAAAATGTTTAGGGTGAGCAGACACAGTACTTTCTTAAATACTGCATGAGATACCATTTATCAAAAAGAAATAGGTGCCATTTGGCACCTGCTGTAATTGCTGTGATGGAAATAGTAATACATAAGTATCAGAAGAATGGGTGCACATTTTTTAACAGCTCACAGCTATTTTATGTATTTCTAATGGCCAATGAATAAATGATGCAACATACATTTTACATATCTGTAAAGTAATGAATCTGAGATTAAATCATACATAATGATTTTTAGGTGCCAGATACATTTAATATACTGAAGGAAAAATTTATTCGATGTGAAGCATGAATATAATTACAAGTATGTTGGAGAGTTTGTGGGAGTACTTTCTATACCAGTAGAATATTATTTGGCTCTAGCAGTAGACCCACCATAATACGTGAAGAGCAGACCCACAGACCTCACCCCAGCTGCTTAGGTCATCTTCCAACCTCCAGCCTTTAAAATCAAGTGCTAAATACTCTTGTTTTAACAGATCCTGCCCCTGCTTGCTACTATAGTCTTTAACATGAGCCACTAAAACACATATGGTCACAGCTGAGCATAAATGAGTTGTGAGGAATTTAAAAATTATTAATAATGAAAAGATTGCATGGCCTTCTTCCTGCCAAAGAACCCCCCCCTTAATCAGTCACGAGTGTTGTTCAAATAGTAAGAAAAAAGTTATTTTTTCTTCCAAACAAAATGTCTGATTTTTTTTTTTTAACTCACTGGAAGGAAATGAGATAATCTTTAAATAATGGAATTTTTTAGTCATTTTTGACACTTAAGGAGAAAGTACATTGTCTGCCAGGCAGATGAATCTTTCATCAAAGAATTTAAAATGTGATTTTTTTTTTTTCTTAATGTAATAAGACACTATGCATTTTGTCCTCAGTTCTCTGGAAGAGATCTCAAAGAAGCAATTAATATCAAACTGAATGACTGACCAACCATCTGCCAATTCCAGCACATTCAATACAACTGATGCTTTATTCAAATACAGAGATACAGAGTACAGACTTTTGATTCAGAAGAATTGATTTAGGTCAGATGGGAAGGGAAGAATAATATGTAATTATACATACAGTGAAACTTGTTCATATAAGACTTTGATGCAGTAAAAGTGTTTTTCTGCTACAATAAAGGAGAAAAGATTCCAGGAAACTTTTAGTATATTGCAACATGTAAGATTCAAGGCAAGTCATACTGAATCTTTATTTGTCATGAAGTTGTCTGGTGAAGGGGAGGAGTTGCCTCATTACAGAAGGTTTTGCTGTTTAAACCCACATATTCAGATATGTTAAAAGGATTAAACACTCAAATCTGATTTATTTTGGTGGACTTGGGCAACATAATCCTCAGGCAACACTTAACTGATGTTTTGACATCATAGAAGGCAGCTGCAGGGACAGGAAGCCATCCAACAAAGGGAGAGGAAATCCTGGGTTGTTTGGTTCAATAGAATATAAATGAAGAAGACATTCTGAATAAGGAATCAAAGCTTGCAGAAGACATTTTGTGTCAGCTTCTTACCACTGATTTGGTGACAGCCAATAAATCAACTCCAAAGTCAGCTGCAAAGCCATGTGAGGTTTTCTACAACCTTGGGATCTATGGGTCTGCACTATATTTTTCCTCAGTTGATTTGCTTAGCTGCAGAGGGATGTGTTAGAATCTTTTCTGGAAACAAGGAGACAAAACCCTCACATGTGTTAGCATTTCTGCATTTACAAAAAATATCCTCAAGTCATTCTGCAGGATGTGAGAGGAAGTTAGCAGAAATGTGATTTCTCAAAGTAGGATTTTCGTGGTTGGTTGTACAAATCCTAAGTTTTGGTGGAGAAAAAAATCATAATAGTGATCAAAATTAAAAAGGATTTTTCATGCCTCTCTTAAGCTTTCTTTTTAAATTATTTTTCTCTATTAAAATAATGCTACTCTGCTACATGACATAGAGAGAAATCAGGACGGGTCATATCAACCAAGCTTATCTATACAGCATGGAATTCTGAAAACAGACAAAAAAGCACTCAAACTTTCACAGAAGTGCTAGCTTATTTATTCTTGAGACTCTTAGAACCTCTGCTTTGATATAGCACAGAGTCAGTCATTCAGAAGAAGTGGATTGTGAGTCACCAACAGCTCTATGATATCAGTAAGTTGCAGCTCAGGACATTTATGAGTAAACTTTGAGAACAGAACTTGCTTCTTGACTCAAGCACTCGGGCCTTAGAATTATCTAAGTGCTTTCATTGTTCACCTATTGATTCCTATGTGAAGCACCTATAGAAAACACACAATCTGCACATTTCATAGATATCATAGATAGTGCTTTCTCTTGAAAAAATACTTCCGAACTCAGCTATTCACACAGTGCATCCTTTGCCTTTAATAAAAATTGGAACTAATTAGCAGCATGTGAAAATAATTGCTAACACTTAAATCCCTGTTCATATAGCCAGTCCCATTGTAAAGACAGCATAGTAGGTTTCCTGTGGTTGCCTGTAGAAAACGTCTGCATTCATTTTTAATTGCCTAGTATTGCTTAAATCAGTCCTTTGCCTGTTATGCTTTGTATTTCAAAGGTCAGTGAGGAGTTATTTGTTTGTTTAAAATAAGGAAAATTAATTTACTTTAATTTTCAGCCTCCTTGAGTTAATTTGGTGTGAAGGAAGGAAACTTTCTGCTTCTAAGGAAACATTAACTGCATTTATGTAATCTGACACTCTTGCTCTATCTGCAATCTCTTAAAATATTGCTGCTGACATTTGTCACCCTAGTGAGTGCAAGGAAGTGAAATTTAGTGAACTTAAAATAATCCAGATTCTCTAGCAAAATTTATGCCTGGTGCTTTCTTCTGGGGAAAAGGGTAGAAGACCTCTAGCCTGGAGTCAAGCTTGTCTGCAGCCAAACTTTCTTCTTGTTAGAGGCTCTCCATCAGTGCATCCCATCAGGCTGCACCTCCAAACTGGCCTGCAGATAACAGCACCGTGGGAAAGTCGATTGGAGCTCCTGACATTAGCCTTTGCTGAGCCCCGTGTGCAGCTGCCAGAGAGAGCAGCTCTGCCCTGCCTTCCCCAGCACCTTGCAGGGGAGCTGCCCGCCCTGTGCTCAGTGACCCTGCTGTGCTGGCAGGGGGATAGCTCTGATGGCTGCTTACAGGGGCTGAGGTGATTCCTTTTCTCTCTATTTCTCTATTATATTCGGTATTTCTATTTCCTTCTTCCTGTTGTTGTGCATTTTATCTCGACAACCTAGAGCATCCAGAAGGCCAGGTTTTAGCCCAGTGTGCTGGTTCTTTAGGCTGCCCTGCTGGGCTCTGCTCTGGTACTGACACCTGTCTTGCCTGAAGGACAGCCCCTGTCCGAGCCAGTCCACGGCACTTTCACCACAGAAGGATTTGTTGTCTTGGAGTGAAACAAGGGCACAGGCACATCTTCTGCCTGCTTTCACTTATATTAACAAGTGAGCTGAAATGCAAACAGATTTCTCTGCACCAGTTTCTTTCCAGCAGCAGAGAGTTCTACGAAGACTTACTGATCTGGCTGCCTGCTGAGAGGCATAATGTATGCAACTATCTCCCAATAGACTTCTGCCCTAAAAAGTATCCCTTCCATTTCATTCTTTTCATTGTTATGCCAGCTAACATGAAAGTAGAAAGGACAAAAGTAATTCTTTTTAAAGACATTTCTCACTGCAGATGTGAAACTCCTAGTGGCCCTTGTAAGTTAATACACATTAAAATACATGATCAGACCATTAGACCCTGAGTATCCCAGGAACAGATGTTGTATTGATTGCTAAGGGCTAATCTTCATTTAAGGTACTCTGATTGCAACTGAATCTAATGAAAAGGTATGATTCTCAACCCCCCTGCTGTTTAAAATGCTCTGTTTTATTCCTGCTACTATACTTCTTTTTCTTTTTTTCAAGATTGGGAAGATTAAAAGATGAATGAGATCTCAAAATAGAAAGACAACGTGTAGCCTCATGAAAATTAGATTTTTATTTCTTCCTGATAGCACTAAAGTTAAAAATTATTAACCTTGTATTCCAATTCCCTTCTCTGGGTTTCCAAATCTGTGTTATTTCTTATGCATCTTTGTTTAATAAAATATGAAAATCCTGTAACTCCTTCATCTACAGTGATGCTTAGTATTTTCCAGTAATAAAATTAGAAACCGTTTTTACAAGATAACTAAGTACCTCTGCATTAATGCAAACCAAATTGCAGTATATATTTCTTAGAGCTACAGTATATATTTCTTATTTCTTCTATATATTTCTTAGAGCTATATTTCATAGAGCAACTATATTTCTTACACTTGTGAGATGTAAGATACAAATTTTTACTTTAAAAATATACAATTTTTTTATTAAAAATTATTATTAACAGTGGTATTTATTTTATACTTAACAATTGTATTTAAGTGACACTCTGACTACTACTTCCTTTTATGGACTTTTCCTCAGGATGCATTCTTATATTAGTATTTCCCATGCTTATAGGGTAGGTCTGTAAAAGTTTTTAATGTTTTTTTAATCCCTTTTTAGTCCTTCTACTTTACTTTGTTCTCTAATTTTTAACCAAATATTTTAAATGGAACTTTGAAATATTTTTGATGCTTCTGCAAGGATTTGATCAAAAGTTTTTGCCAAACTTTGTGACTAGTAGAATAGTTTCAGTAGTGTCATTGCTATTTTTCTTTGATAAATTAATTATTCACAGGAAATAAAAATTATATCATTCTTGGGGCTATTCTGTGCAGGGACAGAAGCTGGACTTTGATTCTTGTACGTCCCTTCCAACTCAAGATATTCTATGATTCTATGATAAAAAAGATGTTTCTTAGTTCTTTACAAAGACTTCTTTGTATTTAATACAACAGAAATGCAGAGAATTACTTGAGTGAACTCAGTGATCCTGAATGCTCACTAACAAGGGAACATAAAAACCAGAATTGTTTCTATGGTTTATATGTAAAATGGATCTCTAGGTTACAGTGAGAAAATAATAGCAATATTATTTCATCAGAAAAGGAAATAGCACTGTAGGAAATGAGACACCATGCAAACAAATTATAAAGTCAGTTCAGTTTTGCTGTAATGGAATTGTGAGGCTGAATACATTTTGAAATATTACATTTTTATTTAATTGAATGTCGTGGTTACAGTTTCGCAGTCAATATCACAGAAATTACTGTACAGGCTGTATCTGATATGAAAATACAGGCTGTATATGATTTGAAAATGAAAACATACACTGCTTTTCAGGCTTGAAAAAACTATGGAAAAAAAATGCAGTTGTCTTCTAAAGAAATATGTAAATGTAAAAAATGTAATACAACCTCTTTGCTTGTTCAGACTCACTGTAAATTTAGGAAAAAGAAATTATGGATGCACCTTCCAGTGAAGTACAGTTGCGTTTTCAGTCTCTTCTGTATTTAGATCAATGGCTTCTGAGAAATGGGGAGAGGAGAAAAGGCAAGTAATTGCCTTTCAGTCTTACCTCAAAACCCCTAGTCCATGTCTGAAACATAGTCTGCTGCTCTAGTGGCATTTTCAGGACTTCATGCAGTACTTGGCACTAGAGTAGCTTGGTTTGGATTGCAGTTTTCAGGAGTTTGTTGTAACAGTTGTGAAAAGTAATGCTTGGACTCTTCTGTCTTGGAGGTCTTTTCCAACCACAATGGTTCTATGAGTCTGTAAAAGATCCCAGCTGACAGCTCTGTACAGTGAACTCCTCTGCTGATTGCTCCACAGAAAATGTGCAGCAGCTGATAGGAGGTCTCTGCACTTCAGAACCACCAACCTGCAGAACTGCCTGGAGCAGTAGGAGGAAGAATCTCATTTCTCTGCCTGTACCACCGCTGGGATTAAAGGTATTGACAGTCACCCTTGTGTAAAAGCCTTCTGTGTGCATAAAAGGAGAGCAAAGTGCTGAAGCAAAGGTACTAGAAATGATATATGCCTTAGCAAAGGTGCTTTTTAAGTGAAAGCAATTTGGCTTCAGTGTGGACCATAGTAAATTACAGCACAACACCCTGCAAGAATGTTATAGTTAGCAGAAAGGTATTTATACATGGATTTTTTAAAGTCTAGGGAATTCAGAGTTAAGATTAAATTCACAAGCCATCAAACACCTGAAAGTCTGAAAATTAATAGTTAGGGTCCACCAATTTACTTGGCTTGCTCCCATGGATGTGGATGCTCCCTTTCTTCCCAAATTCCCTTTTATCTCTTTTGTAGTAAATACCATTTTTTTTATCAAGGATTTTTAAAATACTTCAAGAAGCTGGCAGATTTGAAAACATTGTACTTTACTTGCACAGAAAATTTGGGAAGGGATCAAAGTGTGTGTATGGTTTTGGTTTTGGCTGTCCCTTCTCCGTCCCTGAGTTGCTGATGGGCTAATATTGGAACATCAGGATGGATTGGTAGGAAATCACTAATCAACTCTGGATGTGTGAGCTTAACTCTGACTAATGTATCCATTGAATCATGATGTATCTTGCTTTTTTGTCATGCTTTTGCTGTGAGAGGGCAAAAACTGAGGAAGTGTTGGCTTTTGGTTTTGTCTCATAAATGATGAGAAATCTGCAAAAAAATCAAAATCTAAAAACCTTTGAATTCCTGGAAGGTTCAGAACATTATAATGATTATTACATTATCTTTTCTACACAACAACAAACTGAGGGAAAATTATACCTCAGTCCTTGCTTTGAAACTTGACTTGTAGATGTGAGGTAATAGGGGGCAGGGGGGGCAAATTTTAGAATTAGGATAAAATTACTGATAACTATGAAATCTATAGATGAGGTATCATTAGTGTATGATGTTGAGGAGTATGTAAGAACAAGGAATCTTATGTGTGTTGAAAGCACAACTATTATTCTTGCATAAATATTTCATGCAGTTTAGTGGTGAGATTTCCAGTTCCAATACCTGTGTGTTGTTTGAGAGTTACTAAGCCTGTATCTTTTGTACAAATCCCAAAGTAACAGAGGCACTCCAGAGTTCAGATTAGAGCTTCCAGAAGCTTAACCAATGTCAGACTTCACTAATGCCCTTTCCAGTCATATGCATCCTGCTAGCTTTGCTTCTGGATACAAGTCAAATATAGCTGTCTGTAGAAGCAATGCAGAAATACATTACCAGTGTTTGTTTTTAATTCTCCTTGTGACCTGGACAGCACATGAACAAATTTGGAAGCCTAATTAAAATAATGCATTGAAAGCTGTCGCTGGATTTGAACAGAGTGAAGAAGCAGTTGCACCTTTTTGATTTACAAACAAAGCAAATTGGGAGTCAGAGAGAAAAATAAAACCCTCTTTATTTGATGGCTCTCAGGGATTAAAATGAGCAAACAGTGGAGATGTTAGGAGAAGTCTCAGTTTTTCCATTCCTCCTCCTTGTGTACTGCAAATACTGTTACAAGAGAACCACAGGTAATATTGGCTCTATGAAACAAATGGCTGGCAGTTTTTCAGGCTAGCAGCAGAGAATCCCTTGCACTGCTCTTGGCTGGTGAAGAAGACCAAAGTATTTTCAGTAGCTCACAGAGATAGCACTGTTTTGATTTAGAATCAGCACAGAGTATACCATTCCCTGCTTATCTACGGCAAGCATCTGTTTAAAGATTACACTACTTTCTATAGAGCTGCAAAAATGTGTTGACACGTTGTGAATTAAAGGGAGATAGAGCTCAGTATAATCACACGGGATACTGTTCCCACTGGAGCCAAAAGCTAAGCTTGCTGTGACTTCATACAGTTCAAGGATTCAGTCCCAGCTTCTGAAACAAATACAGTGAAAAAGCAAGGCAGAGAATGAAAGGGCTGTGTAGAAGCTGAGTACTGAGTCAAGTACTTAAGAACAGTCAGTCAACCTCTGACCCTGGCCAGCCATCAGTTCTTAAATGGGTAAAGGCCAACAGGTTTCCACCCCTTCTGAGGAAAAGGAAATATGGATGTCAGTTTGGCTCTGTCATCTCCATAGTGATGTGAAAGCAGGTACATCATGATGCAGTTTGTTTGGCTGTGAGAGGACCTCTACAAACTATGATGTCCCACAACCACCAGCCTCTTGTAATTTTCTCACAGATGTGTCTATGTATTCATACTTCATTTTTTTCTGAAACAAGGATATCTAATTTAGCATCCTCAAAATAAAGTGCAGAAACATGCATACACACAAATATGCCGAGGAAGGAAATGTTCAGTGGGTGTTCTGTAAAATCCAAGATTATCTATTGTCTTCTACTGGAGTTATAAACACCAATTAAGGTGTTCCATTGTCTGATACTAGGATCTCCCATGCTTATATTTCTACAGACATATTGCAATGCAATTTGTGTTTCTCTTGTGATACTGTAGCAGAATTCAGGCTTTGAATTGATTAAAACTAATCTTGAGGAAACATTTAATAGCCATTTTTTTCTTAAAGCACCAGGTTAAATTTAATGGCAATTAAGAGCTTAATGTTTCCTATGTGTTATTCCTTTAGAAATATCCATTGTTATATTTCACTATTTCATCACCTTTATGTTTTTCATTTCTTTTGGTTTTGTAACCTTGCTTACCAAGAAGATAACTGGGAATGCAGGGAAAATTTCTCAGCAAAATTGTGTTCACCTATTTTGGTTGTAGGAATGTTGGACAGATTTAGTAGTGCCTTTCAATCAATGCAGGCATACTCTTTTTAGTGTGATCCAATTTGATTATGTGCATTTGTATTCTTGTGTGCTTTGAGAATACCTGTAGGGCTGCTTCTGTAGGAGGTAAAGGTAAGAAGCAATGAGCCCTTTGTGAAGAGTCCATGTAATTTACATGGATTAGTTTAAAGAGGGAGTTCCTATCAGATACTACATGTCAGTTGTAGTTTGTTACATAGATATTCATAGGACAGAGATAATAGAAAGGAAATCTCCCATATTTTTCTTTCTTTAGTCTTTATGCCTAAAGACATCGAAAGTAAAATCTAGAAAAAATTGCACTGTAACCTTTTTCCAATTCACAACTGAATAATTTGTTCTACTTCCAGCCAGGCCTAGACAAGCTCCCTAGTCATGTGTTGTCTCTTGAATTGAATTCCATGTGAGCAGTATAACTCTTGTCATTTTTCTTTTGTGTCTGAGGGTCTGTGAAGACTGATGCAACTTAAGGAGGAGAGCTGACAAGGCAGTACCTGCTGGTAGCTTTGTAGTGTGCTGCTGAGCACCTCCCTGCCTTGGACATCAATGTCCCACCCAGGAATTCCCTTCATTTGTGATTCCCCTCTTGTTGGGGGAATGTTGGAGGTGATGGCTGCTCCTCAGGATTCGGTACCTGCAGTGTGGCAAATTTGTCCTGCTGTTGTGAATGAGTGTGAAGAGAGCAAGCTGTGGTTGATGGCAGGCATGGGTGGTTTCCCTGGTGATCATGAGCCCAGTCATGGGTTCTGAAATGCCTGACACAAATTAAGTATCCTTATTATTTTCCTCTACAGCAAACAAGACATTTTTTCCCCCATGCTTGATAGAGAGGAACATAATTGAGAGAGATACCATATATATTGACTGAAGTAACAGAAATTTGGGGGTGGGGGATGTTGTGAATAACATTCAATTATTACTTTCTTGACTGAAAATTGATATAAGAATATATCTTGACTTTGTTAAGGCTTGTAAAATAGCAGATACTCTTACTCAAGCTGACACAAATGTTTTGTGAGACTTGCTTGTTCTGATCAAGCAGTACAGGTGTGAGGAAAGCAGAGCATGTCCATAAGAAAGACAAAAGAAAAAGAAAGGGGACCTTCCCACTATTAACTTCACCATATTTGGTTCCTTGAGGCTTGTTTGATATCAGTTTGGGGGTTCCACTCCGATTGTGTCTGTCATGGTAACAACATAATTTGAAGTTTTAAGCCACTTAGGGTATGGAAGGGCAAAGCTTTTACAAAAGGATGACCAGCAATATATTAAACCCACCTAAATTACATTGTTTGAATCAAAACCACTTGCATGTAAGCATTAGCTGGATAACACAGCAAATTGCTGCTCTCTGTAAGTGTTAAACCAACCCTAGGAAATCTTGAACTGTTAGGAAATTTTGTGATTTATATCAGCTATTAAGAAATATTAAAAGTCTTCAACTTTGCAGAGTGTACTATAGCTCAAGGGGATCTGGAGATGCTTGTATTGTGAAGTGATCCCTCATGAGAAAAGCTCTTCTTTACTTGACAGCTGCATTGTTCACCCCATGATATGCTTCCAAAATATTTCAAGTTGTGGATTAGCTGCACTGTTTTAATTATTAAATACAGAATTTTTTAATCAACCAAGCTTCTAATGCCTGAGGAATTTACCCGATCCTCNAATCAACCAAGCTTCTAATGCCTGAGGAATTTGCCCGATCCTCTGGTAAATGTTAAGTCTTTGTTAGCAAGAGGCATTTGAAGAATAGCTCAGTAATCTGAAGGCTAAAGAAAATCCATATAAAACAAAGATATATTTTCATTTTTCTAGTTCTGTATATGAAAAAAATGCTGATATGCTATAAACCATGTAGCCTTCTGCTATTTTTCTAACCATTGGGGAATGCAGTGCAGAATGGACACTTGTTCACTTACTAAATTTTCTTTTCAGCCTCACAAAGACTTGGCTTCCCAGCTTGATGAAAACATTCTTAGGAGTTTATATATAGCACTGACTCTTTGAGCAGCATTGTTCAGTGACAATAATAACAGTATTGTTTTAGTTTCTCAAAAGCTCCCTTCACAGCAGTAGTTGAATAGTAGT
>VZTT01061944.1:16164-89476 GCA_013400855.1 Buphagus erythrorhynchus
CCGGGCGGGAGCGGGCCCGGGGCTCCGCCGGCGCGGGGTCGATCCGTGCCTGTGTGCGGCGGGAGCCGCGCCAGGCCGCAGTGCTTTGAAGGATAAGCGTTGTGTGCATAGCTTCTCTTGAGCCCCAAGAGACATGGGAGCGCTTATCTTCACGGCTGAAGGCGAAGGGGCGGTTGTAATTCTGAACCGTAACTTATGTGTTTGCTTGTCATTGGAAATTAATGCATTTACAAAGCATTAACCGTGCGTAGTTGATTTGTCTCTAATTTGAAAGCTTGCACTGTCATCATCATCTGCTCCATCATTGCCTTCCCCCCCCCCAAGAGGCCTGGTAGATCCTTCCATATATTCTCCTTAAAATGTAAAACAAAAAACAGAGGCATATGGAATATTTTGTGGGGCCTTCTTAATAGCCCATATATTAAGTTGAAAAATTTAGACTAAATAATGCTGTCTTCAGGTAATTGTGTTACATGTCTGTGCTGTTCCAGGTTTTCATTCACTTTGTAGAATGTATTTATTTTTAATATACACACGCACTTTTTACGATGTGTGGTGTCTAAAATTATTGAAGCAAATGGATGCATTCTGGATGTCAAATAAGCAAAAATACAAATATGAGGAAAGGTGTTGCAGCACTTGGTGAGTATTGGGAGATATTTTTAGCTGAAAAATACAAACTGTTTTTCCAAAATAGCTTCAATTCCTGTGTTCAGCATAACCCGGAATTTTTAATTTATGCCTATTTGCCTTGCTGAAAAGAGCTAAGTCAGTTTTATGTAATGGACAGTATACCTTTCCTGGCTCACTGCCTTCTCACTTTGTCCTGTGCAATTTGTTTGTGTATGGGTTTGAGTCACATTTGTGAAAAGCAGCAAATTGAAGTTCAGTCTGGGAATGCAATGACTGAAATAGTTCTAGCTATGAGGTTGGTTTGCGTTGGGTTTTTGTTGTAATTCTGTTAAGAGGTGAATTACACTTAAATGAAACACCTTTAAGACATCATTAATCATGACAAAAATACTCCGTGGATTAAAAGTCTAATTTTTGTGTTTGTGATGTGTTAGGGTTTTGATGGTTTTTAGTTTTAATATTGGGTACAAGTGAAAATTAATCATAACAATGCAAAGCTCTTCAAGTACTGAAAATTGATACAAAACTACTAATGTCTTTGAAAGTTGCAAAAGTAGTTATTTAGAATTGTGCAATCAACTGACAATATACTATCTATGACTTCATGCATACCTTTTGAAGAGGACTGAATATTAAACTGCTATTCTTATTTAAATGTCATAATAAAAGGTATCTAAGTTGTACATCTTAGCAATTATATACATTGTTACAGCTTGTAAGGTGGGCATTGGTATTAATATTGCACATGATACTTTATAGTAGCTTTTGGGAGTGATTTTTGAATTGTCAGCCAAAAATGCTTACTTGCCATAATTTTGGGTAAACGATAATAATTTCTTTCAGAAAATACTATTTTGTTATATTTCACATAGGGCATAAACTGCCCTATGTGAAAATACCCTGCAATTAAATAGTCAAGAATTATCTGTTATGCACAGAGAAGAAATTTCCCTGAGTAATCCGTTCCTGTGTCATTTGGGGCAGTCTCAAAAGTATTGGAAACAATTTGCTTGAGGACTTACTCTCTCATGGATACAGAATAGTATATCCTTCTAACTATATAAAGTGACGTAACAAACTCCTAGTGCATTAAACTTGCCTTAATAAATGCCTAAAAGATTAAAATCTTGCAATTTAGATCCAATTCACCAGGTGTGAAATGTAATTGTTAATTTCTTCATAGCCACCTTTGCAAAATGTGTAATAATCTTGGCTGTTTCTGTGCCCTTCAACCATTTTAATTTGTTAGAGCTTTAAGGGCAAGTCCAACTGAGTTTAATGCAATTGATCTCAGTATTATATTTTTTGTGAAAATGCCTCACAGCTGGTACTAGTTGTCCCCCCTTTATGAGGGTAGAAACAAGTGCATGGGGAAATGGGCACATCAGTCTTGATTTCCCATTGCCTAATACTTTTCTAAGCAGGTCACTTGCATGGCCAACACAAGAGAAAGTGCATCACTACTGTCCTTGCTTTTCTATTTATTACAAAGACTGAAAATTTAACAGACATGGTACAAATGCAGGATTTACACAGCAGATTTTTTTAATATAATGAAAAGCATGAGCCTTCAGATTTTTCAGTAATGGTTCTTTAACATCAGAGAATGTGGTGGGTGTGTATATGGATTTGTACTTAGTTGTTGTGCATGCATTTGCTTTTTGGATTAGCAAACAGAAAGGTTGTTGCTGTTTGAGACAGTGGTACTGTCTTGGTTTGAAAGACAGGTATGTGCCAAAAGAGACAGGGGCCTTTTTTTTTTTTTAAACGGAGCGTATAACCCCTCCCCCCCTTCACTCTACTATGACTTTGAAATTAAAGGGCTCTCAGGTGAAAATATGGGGGTAGGAATAACAGTTCTTTACTTATATATATATATATATATATAAAACAAGAGAAACAAAAACACAACAATAACGGCAAGATCAACAGCAACAGAGCAGAAAACACAGTAAACAGTTCTGGTTGTGGANGCGGTGATCCCACGTGGCTGGAGGGGCACTGCGGGGAATGGCGTCTGTGTCCCAAAATGGGAAAGGGCAGAGGGGAGAAGCCGCTCACAGGTCCCAGGGCAGGGTCAGTCCTGATGCTCCAAAAGGATGTGCTCAAGTGGGTAGGAGATGCGGGAGGACGTCCGAGGAGGGAGGCTGCACGATCCCACAGCCAGGGAAGGCAGCTCCCACGTCAGCGTGGTAGAGCGGAGTTTCTAGCGACCGTCCTGCTCCGAGCCAGACGAGCGAGAGAGAGCAGGCCCCTACCCCATCTCTCCTTTTTTTCCGTGTTCCCCCTCTCCCCACTTCCTGCAAGAGAAATTTAGTAGTTTACTGAGCTTGGGTGTAGCCCCAAATATTTAGCATAACAATGGGGAAAATTCCACAGAAAGAAAAGGGAAAAATTCAACCCCCAACAGGTACCCATGGTGGCTGAGTTAACAGTGCTTTGATTCATTTTTGGGCCATGCTTACTAACAGTCCTGGCTGAAATCAGCCCTGGTGTGCAAACCCTGCCAACTTCTGCGAAGCCTCATCTTACTGGGGACTAGTGCCCTGAGCCAGAACCACAGTGCTTTGTCTGGTGTGGAACTGGGTGGAATGCAGCATTGCTACACTTTTACACCTGCACACACACCAAAGGGGTGTTTGACTACAGGGCTGTCACTTCTCACTGCAAGTGTCTACAGTCACCAGAGCCCACTGAGCTCTCTCGGGCAGGGATGCTTCTCGGAGTCACCTCTCAAGAGTGACAGATTGCCTTACCCAGCGTTTAATGTCTGCAATAAGAGATGATATAAAAAGGTCTAAAACTGTATTGTAACCAAGCCAATTATTTGTCACGCAGTAAGTACTAGGTTGTATGACTGCTGTTCAGTCATTGTTTAATACAATATTTGGTTAACCCCACAACATTGACTCAGAGTTAGGGCATCATTGTGGTTAGAAAAGATGTTCAAGATCACTGAGTCCAACCTCTGATTGAACACCACCATGTCAAATAAACCATAGCACTAAGTGCCATGTCCTGGAGGAGTCATTTCTTGAGCTCCCCAGGAATGGTGACTCTATCACTGCCCTGGGCAGCCCATTCCAATGTCTCAGTGTTACTCCAGTGAAGAAATTCTTCCTAGTATCCAACCTGACCTTCTCCAGGTGCAGCTTTAAGGCCATTTCTTATCCTGTTGCCGGGGAAAAGAGACCAAGCCCTACCTGGCTACACCCTCCTTCCAGGCAGTTGTAGAGAGTGATCAGGTGTCCTCTTGAGCCTCCTTTTCTCCAGCCTAAATACCCCCAGCTCCCTCAGCTGCTCCTCATAGAAATTGTGCTCCACACCCTTCCTCAGCTCCACTGCCCTTCTCTGGACACACTCCAGTCCCTCAATGCCCTTCCTGAGCTAAGGGGCCCAGGACTTGAGGTGTGGCCTCACCAGTAAAAGTAGAGCTGACTCCTCTGGGTACTTGTCCTGCAACTCTGCTACAGCGATGTTCAGACACCCTCAGGTATTTCTGGCTTTGCTCCAAGGAAGCTCCAAGGTTCAGGTGAAAAATTCATTGTATGTTGTTACTGCATCAAAATTTCATATTCTAATATAATGGCTTTACTGCAATAAATTATATTTTGTGATGAAGGTTGCTTACCCCTGTAGGGAGTGTGGTGTGGCTTTGTTCATTATATGGTCAATAAGCACCAGTGGGCTTGTGTAAACAGCATCAATGACAGACAGTGCAAACATGGTCCTCCAATGGATGAAAGACAAAAGGAATGGAAGCAAACCTCACTCTAAAATATCCAGAATTTTTTTTTTTTTTTTTTTTTGATAAAACATTTCTGAGAAACACTCCATATGCTTTACACTTTGGGTATTAATGGACGTCATTTGTGGATATAAGTTTGTCTGTGTTTCTCCAAATTCTTCACTTCTTATTTAGAAAAAAATGCAGTTGAGGTGCCAAGAAGGCATAATCTCACACACGCAGAATTCGTCATTCTCTTGAGTGGAAAATATGTTAAATTAATAAAAAGTTCTACTTTTTTAAAGAAATAAATTTTTAATATTATGAATATGTTCCTGACTTGTTAACTAATGCCAAAATTTTCTTAAAATCTAACTCTATATTCATTTTCAATAAGACCTGCATGTGACTGGGAGAAGTTCCAGCAGTACTTTTATATGTATAATACCAAATGGTTTGAGTACACGTACAAAGCCTGAGGAACGGGTTGGGTTTTGAGCAGCAATTGTTGGTCATATGCACTCAAATCAGCAAATCATGCCTAATAGTTATTGTCAGCCTGACACCAATTTTATCTCTTTTTCTCCCTTTTAAAAAGTAGCTTGTTTCAATTTTATTAAAATCTCTCTGAAAGGAAAAATAGCTGGTTTTAATGCTAGATGCACACTGCCAGCCCAATGTTATCTAAGGTCAATGTTGAGATTTCTTTACAATTTCATATCAGCAAACCCATGTTGGAACTCTTTCCCTGTATAAGTGTAGTTTCAGTGTGATTTTGCTTACATTCATCAAGGAGTGATTCAGAGAAGTAATAAATATGACTTTCATTTCCCTTCCAATTGTAGCAGAATGTGGGATGATTGTTTTGTAAATGAGCATATTTTGTGTTGTGTTTAGAATATCTTTAATGCTTGTGTTTATTGCTAAATGCCACCTTAGACTACTTTTGAGAATGCTTTCTCATTTTCCAGTGAAGGAAAAGTTCAGTCTCAAGCGTTTTTCCATATATGTAAGAGAACTGATTTTATATATAATAGCATTGTTTTTGATTTACAGTGAGAGTGGTAGAGAATGAAATTTTGTGACCACCTAACTTCCTTTTGGTGTATATTTACATATTCTAACTAATTCTTCTTCACAGCAGTCTTGCAATATAAAGGAGTAACAGAATTTTTTTAAGCCCTCACTCCCTCCCTCCCTCTTCCTGGGCTGAGATAGAAACTTTTTAAAATATATTGACTTGATGAAAGGGAACAATTTTGTTTAAGGGTAATACATGCAAGCCTCAATTAGTTTAGTCAAGCTAGATAATGAAAAAACACAACCAGCAGAAGGCTACTGAGAATAACAACTCTGAAGCCTTCAGATCCTACAACACTCAGTCCTGGTAGCTTAACATGCTCTATCACATTATGCACATACTAACATGGATTGCTAAAGAGAATCAGTTTGTTCTTCATTCTGTAAGTGATGAAATCACATTTTTAGTTAAGATGATGGCAAAATACATGTGGAGCCATAGGTTGAAGTCTCATCTTTATTTTGAAGTCCGGGAAACAAATAGAGTGTAACACAGAATATGTTTGTGGTTTCAGTATCTGCAGCTGCTCATACAGTTTTCATCTCTCACTGATATTTTTGTGGAGTTGTTGATCACTTACATTCTGAATATATCTTATTAAGATAAAATATCTTGGAGGTGGTTAATAGGAGAGGGCAGTTGTTAATCTGAAGAAGGTTTAAAGGGCTGCTAGGAAGGAGCTCTACTATGTGCCCATTAATGTAGGTGAAGAAGAGTTATGATAGTTCTGGAAATGTGCTACAGCTGCATACATCTCAGCTAGTTTTGTTGCTATTTCATTTAGTATTAGTGTAGTGATCAGGAAACAAATGTGACTTTTTTTTTATACTTTAATGCACAAAATACTGTGTGTTGGAAGGTTTTTCTGCTTTGAAGGGGAGGCATAGATCTTACTTGCCATCTCTCAAGTGTAATGAGATACAATTGCAAACGTGAGTTAAAGGTAGTAGCAGAGAGGGTTGGAAAATAGTACTAAATATCATACTGGTTTTTAGCCTTTATTCTGAAACTGGAGAATGTCTCACTCTGGCTTTCCAAAAATGTGACTTCTACTTTTTTGACCTTTCTCCTTGCCATGCCTTTGCACCAAGAGGCTGATCTTGAAAGATTAGGATATAAATTAAATTCCTTTGAATTTATTTGATACAAGAAAGTAACTGTGCCACCTCATTTATTATAGCTCAGAAATTGAAGTGCACACGTCTGCAAGGTCTATTTTTAGCTTTAACTAATGAAACATGCATCTTCATGTCCTTTAGCTTTAGTTTATTCAACAAACATAACGTTTAAATGTGCATTTTCTATTGAGAAGTTTAAGTGCAAATCCACTTCAATTAAAGTAGGTAGCTTTTCCTCTCTATGTAACAGATTAAAGATACATTCACTTTGTGAATCAAATTAAATCCAGCAGGCATTTCTGTGTATTTTCTGGGTCAGATCTGATGGCTCAGAGGAATGTCACTAGGGCAAAATGAAGAATAGATCTGTATCATCACGTGCTGGCTAACTATATTGCTCTGCTTCCACTGGAGAGAAACGCAATGCAGTTATGCTAAAAAAAAAAGTATTCCTATAGAAATCTTTCTCCAAGGACTGTAGTCAGCTAGGCTGCAGTTTCCAAGACAACAACACCCCGAGACTATCTCTGGGTTTTTTTTCTTCCAAGTTACTTGGTGGATCTCCTAAGGTCAGTGAATTAATGTATCAGGTGAAAGCTAGTACAGTTCTATTAGACACCTTTTTCATAATGAAACTAAACCAGTTCAGCAGCCTAAGTCTAAAGTAAAACATACCTTGATTCATTATCACCTGTGCATTTTACATTTTTTGCTAGAAAACTTGAGATAAACTAGCTGTTGTTTTTATTCAGTTGACTACAAAGGTGTGCTATGTAATGATGTTCTTATTTTTAGAAGCATTCATATATCTCAAATACAGTTATTCAAAAGTGTCAGGCTTCTACAATTTCTGAATTGTAGAAGAATTGAAGTGTTTTCTGTGAAAAACTAAGATTGAAAAGCATTTTAGAAGAGAATTAAGAAGAGACTACACTTTTACATCAGGTGTGTGGGGGACTTCGTAACCCTTCCCCCAGCTAGTCTTTGCCAACCCAGTTCCATTAATACTCACATGGATGTAAATTAAATTCATCTACTTGTGAGAATATGTCCTTACCCTTTGTCTTTTATTTTGAAGTCATATGACTTACTGTGTTTGGGTTTGTTTATGTTTATCTGAGTGTTAAGACTGTCACACAGATTGGTAATATAGTAAATATGAAGGATATTAGTGAACCTGCAGTAGGTACTAGAGGCTTCCAAAGTGGCCGATTCTGTGTTGCACTGAACCTGTGTAACAAATATGAAATACAGCCACTGTTACTTAATGTGAAAAGCTTTCCAGCATTAAAAAACAATGCTTAAAATACTGAAACATACTTTAAACCACTCCTTAGCAACATTGTCGTTCTTTACAGAAGACAAGTGTTTAAACCAAAAAATTACAGAATTTTGTTACTCAGACTTACTGATCTGACATACTTACTGTCACTTTATTCCATTAATACAATGGTTCTCCATGGCAAAACCTTTTATGAAACACCTTCCTGTTCCTGAATGCTTGGAAGACATGCTAGGAATATGTGAGTGGTGGTAAAGTGTGATGGAGGAGCCCTTTTATTTTGTTCCATCTTTAACTGAGGTGATGTCACAGTTGTTTTGACTTCATTTCTCATGTGCAGCTGACAAAGCCCCATTTCGGATTTAATTATCTGACTCATAGAAAAAGCACCTAACACTCATTGCAGAAAGGAGAGATTAGAAGTTTCTCAAGTTCAGGACAGAGATAGCACATGGATTTCTGATGTGTACTATTTCCTGCATTCCTTTTGTGTTAAATTGCAGCAATACACTGCCATTTCTAGATGCAAAAAAGAAGAAAACAGGTAGCTGTGTTCTGCTGGAACGGCAGTCCTTACTGCAGTTGTAGAAAACTGATTTATAGTAGAACTTAACCTAATTTTTCAAACCTTTTACGACTGGGGCTTAAGCGTGTTATGAGGTGGTGGTTTTGGAGTAACTCCTCAGTGCTTACTTTGAGCAGCAGTCGCTCAAGGCTTCCGTGTGATGGGGAAGGTACTAAACGACATCTTAATGCAGTCTGAAGGAAAAAAAATAGGGATTAAAAATGAAAAGGCTTTTATGATAAAAAGCACTTGCACTTCACATGTTTTGTTTTAATGTCCTGAGTTCGGCTGTAGCTGCAGGCAAATGATTGAATAGGAAGGCAGGAACGACTTAAAGGATCAGGGCAGGAGCGGGTCCCGGAGCGTGGCCGGGGACAGCAGGGGGCGCGGTGACACCTTGTCCTGGTGCTTTGGGAACAGAACCTCCTGGGATCGCGGGATCCTTGGGTGGGTGAGTGGATGGATGGATTGGGTGGGTGGGTGGATGGGTGAGTGGATGGATGGATGGATGGATGGATGGATGGATGGATGGACGGATGGATGGGTGGATTGATGGATGGGTGGATGGATGGATGGATGGGTGGATTGATGGATGGGTGGATGGATGGATGGATGGATGGATGGATGGATGGATGCATGGATGCACAGATGCATGGATACATGCATGGATGCATGGATGCATGGATGAATTTCCCCTCTGTGGCTGTGCCAAGAAAATGCTGTGGCTGAAACACACTCATGCTGTCTAGAGTACTGCCTGTGGATTTTTAAGATGGAATGATGTTTGAATCCTAGTCCTAAATCCAAAATGACATAAAAACATGCAGTGGTTTTCATACTGCCCAGACCCTGTCCTGTATTAAAAAAGTGTATTGCACCTTTCTCTGCACCAAATAGCTTTGCTTGTAGACTTGTTTGCTTATGGATGAAGCAATGATGAAGATGGTATTTGAAGTCCTCAAGTGTTTAGGACTTGTATGAATCCCATAATGAGTGGACCTGAGTCTGCCCCATTCCCTGGTGGTCTTCACTTGAAGTAACAATAGAATTCGGTGTGTATTATTGCACTGAGTCATTAGGAAAGATAAGCACAATATGTAATAAAAAGCCACATGTGGTTGTGGAGGGCTGGCCCAGCAACAGTAAGCTCGCAGCAGCCACTGTGAGAAGGCAATAGAAGTGCAACAAATGGCAAAGAGGTGGGCAATGTCATGCTTTTTATGGGCTGTTGTGGTACTGCTGCATGGTCTAGGAACCTTCCAGTGGAAAATTTATTTTGCAGCATTGCAGGAAGTAATGTTACCATTCCTACTGCTAGAATATACTCCCCATGTTTTCTTGAGTACAGAAACTTTTATTTTTGAACTCATGAACTGACAGTTTGCTGCTCAGTGGTAAAGAGTCACAGGTTGGTTGAACTTGGACGAGACCTCTGTAAACCATCTGGTCCAACCCCCTACTCAGTCAGGGCCACTAAGAGCTGGGTGCCCAGGGCCATGTCCAGATGACTTCTGAATATTGACTCCAGAGCCTCCCTGGGCAACCTGTGCCAATGCTTGGTCACCCTCTCAGTGAAAAAGGGTTTCCTGCTATTTGTAGAGAGTTGTCTGTGTTTCAGTGTGTGCCCATTGCCTCTGGCCCTGTCACTGGGCTTGTCTGGAAAGAGTATGGCTCCCTCCTCTGCGTGCACTCCCTTCAGGTACTTGCACACCTTAATAAGATATCCCCCCTGAGCCTTCTCGGAGCTCAGAACAGCCCCAGCTCTCTCTGACTCTCCTCAAAGGAGCAGTGCTCCAATCCCTTCATCACCTCTGCAGGCTTTGCTAGACTCTCTCCAGTATGTCCACGTCTCTTGTGCCTGGGGAGCCCAGAACTGGACCAGCACCCAGATGTGGTGTCACCAGAGCTGAGTCAAGGGGCAGGATCACTTCTGTCCCCTGCCATCAGCACTGTTCCTCATTCAGCCCAGGATACTCTTGGTGGGGTTGTTTGCCACAAGGGCAGACTGCTGGCCTGTGGCCAGCTTGATGTCTGCTGGGACCCCCAAGGGCTTTCTGTGAAGCTGCTTCCCAGCTGGGCCTCCAGAATGTGCTGGTGCCAGGGGCTGTTCACTCATGCAGGACTATGGACTTCTGGTTGAATTTCATGAGGTTTCTGTTAGCCTATTGCTCTGGCGTTCTTTGTGAAGTATGTATGCATTTTTTCAGGAAAGATGATAAAATCTAAAAATAATTCTAGAGTCAAATGTTACAATATTTTTCATAAAATTTCCACCAGATTTTGTATCACTGTGCCAGAAGATAATTGTGAGAGTTTTCTTCTGCTTCCTTGAATCATCACTTATCAAGCTTACCTTTCTCAGCCTATTATCATTATGTAATATAAGGAAATTATATTTAAGACTTCTAGAAGCCCACACTAGTGGAATGAGAAATTCATATGTTAGTTCTGGTACCATAATGAGCATTTATCTCTGTGTGTGATACAGAACTCTGAACTAGACCTCTGAAATAATAATTTTTCCATGATGAACTGGAAAAGCCCCTTCAATCTGATGTCTGAAGGACTTAATATTTAGGATTTTCCCCTGGTCCATCCAGGCCTTTAATCTCTGACCTAAAGCTGTACTGATGGAGGGGGCCTGAAGGGGAAGAGAATGCATATGGCCTGAAAATACGTATAGCACTATATGATACAAATATGACTAAAGTGTAATCTATGTCTTTCATATAAAAATCTTTCTCTCCATATAGAGAAGCTGAGAGGAGGGACTGTTGAAAAACAACTATTTAAATAGTGAGATGATGTATGCTGAAGATGGTACTGCTTAATTTGCTTTGCAGATTTTTATACCATTTTTTGGCTGTGGAAAGCAAGAGGAGCAATATTTTGTGACAGAATTGTTTTATTAATTCTTCAGCAGCAACCTTCCCTGAATGCAGGAGATACTGTGAACCTCTAAAAATTTGTGTAAACTGTTTGATTCTTATCAGTTTTCTATCATTAATTGTTTACTATTTAAACATTTCTTCATAAGAGATGGAATGCAGTAAGTCTGGAATATCTCAAACTAACTGTGATTGCTTTTCAGGAAACTGACAAAATGTCTTTTACACTCTGTAGCTGTTTTCTCAGGCTGTCATCCAGATCACTTTAAAATATTCATGATTTTACTTCTCATTATTTCAGGTAAAGAACTTTGTAGATCTCTATGGTGTAATATATTCATAGCAGAGGAAGAAGTTTGGGAAGATTGTAACAAACTTCAACACAGTGTATTTCAGAATTGCTTTTTATTCTGCTCTTGATTGTCAGTATGTCAAGTTTGCCTTCCAGGTTTGGAAATAAAGCAGTAAAATGATGTTGACTTCTGAACTGATTCCCCCAGATATTTATCCTAGAAAAGTATGGGTGGAATGTAGAAAGGCTGTTTAAATGAAAACTCAGATGCTAGAGGACATAATGTAGCTAGCAGAGGGAGTGCCTGTGTTTGTATTTTATTCCTTTCTTGGTTTTCAAGTCCTTTGATCTTTAGTTGCAAATATAGCTGAGGGTAGCCAAATGCCACAACTGGATGTCAGCCATCAGGTGCTCTGGTGCAACTCTTGACAGAGATGGCTTAGTACCTCGTATTACATTTTACAAATAAAGTTGTGATTTATTTTTCTTCTTTGTCCTCCTGTTTTGTAATTTTTTCAGTAGGTGAAGGCAGTTTTCAGTCATCTCTGGAAATACACTTAAAATACAGGACTTTAAAAGAGGCTGACCGGGTTGAAAACATGCAGGCTGTTGCATACTCTTGGATAAAGCAGTTCACTCTGGTAAAACAGGTGGTGGTCAATATATGTTAGTGTTACCTGAAACGAAGAGTTTTGCTCTAATTAAGGATTTGTCCTCAGTAATATTCCAGAGCCACTCTTCCTCTAACTACACCCATTTCTCTGACCCATATAAGCATTATAGCTGTCTATATTTTTTGATTTTCAGCCGTTCTTGTAAATCTCTTTTCAGAATTTCAAGTGTAGGAGCTGAACTGGGGAGTTGAATAAGTTCATACCACAATTAAACACCAAATCAGTTTAAGATTCCTTTGACGTTTATATAATATTTAGATCACCAAGTTAAATTTGAGGGATGTATATCTGATATGAGTATTGACAGCTATGTCTTAAAACTATTCTGACATATTGACAGAGTATCTTCAAATGCTTCAAAAGTAATTTCACTGAAGCCAATAGAGATAAAATGGTTCTTATTAAATGAGCATCTGCAGACATAGCAGTGGTTCTTATTTGAGTGTTGACAAAATTTCATGTTCTTGTTAATTTGAAGGTGTTCAAATTTGAATGTCATTAGGAAACTTCAGAAAACTGTAGAAAATATAAAATCTGTCTCTGTTACCCAGATGACCATTACCTAAATGGATACCAGAGTCTGGTGTGTGCATTACTCCCATCCATCTGTAAAGGCCAGCAAGAACGTGTCTTGTAATGTTTCTCCAGCTCCAGGCAGCCACAATTCTTGGCTTATTGGGAAAATTTTCAAAATGCATTTTTCTGAAATTATGTAGTCTTGGTTTTTCTTCTTTTATTTTTCCAGTGTTTGGTTTGTTGGGTTTTTTTCTTTACAACTGTAGTTAGTATAACATCATAAAACCAGATGTGTTACCAAAGCCAGATAATTTAGTCTTTTTTTTTCCATTGTCTCAACTCAGAACCAAATGGAGAGTGTTGAGTCAAGGTGATAAACAGTAAAATAATTCTCATCTGATCCTCAGAAAATGGAATCTTCCCAGGACTTTTTTGGGAAGGTATTTTCTCAGTGTTTTTAGTGGTTTTAATATACAGATGGCTTAAGGTCAATTTTATGGAACTAAAATAACTACAGTCCCCATCCCTGAAACTGTCCACTCCGAGTTACTATTTTTAGGTTTTATTTTGGGACACTGGCCCAAGGACTGACCACTCTGATTTACAAATTGTAGGTTTTATTGGGGGATTTTCATATAAAAATGTATTCTGCTATTCATTATTTGGTTTCTTTCCCTGCAACTGAAACCTCAAAGAAGATAAATTAGTCTGCCATTAATAAGATAGAACCTAATTTTTTATATATGTCTGGAGATGTGAAAGCACTCCAAACGTTCTTTTCTTCTTTTTATTTTCATTGCAGTTCTTTGTATATGAAGCCATCATGTAGCAATGCACCCATATGAAACCTTAAGAGCTCTAAATGTGATTGTGTCGAGTCAGTGGAGCTTTTCCAAGCATGGCTAAAGTTCCCACAAAGACAATGTAACATTTTAAGTAGAACATTTTTAATTGTTCCTCTCCCAAGATACTGTCTGTCCGGTTACCACCAAATATTCCATGTATTAAATATTTGCTTCCATTGTGTATGAACCTAGAAAAACCCAGAGTAACATTTCATTTTAAATGTCTTATTAGTATTCATTTGTTTGGGATTTCTTATAATTGAATCAGTCACAGTGGTAGTCATATTTAGTAAATCTGTGTATGGCATATGTCTGTCACATTATATTTTCTGAGTTTTAGATCTAGCCCAGTTATTAAAATAATTTGTTACTGGGGAGGAAAACCGAATGAAGCACACTATAGTAGATAGAACACCTTTTACTTCATCCTCATTTCCTTGCATACTTCTTTCACAGTTTTTGTGAGTGAGGAAAACCTATAGCATTTGTACTATCCATTAATTTGGAGGTGGATCCAGGAAGGGGAGAAAACAGGAAAAAAACAAAAATTGTGTTGGACCTAGAAGCAAAGCTACATCTGGATTCAGATAGCTGGGTTTTGCAGAGGCTGTTTTGCAGAAGCTTATATAATAATCCTTTCCTGCTTTTATAAATGGCTCTTGTTTTGTTACATTTGCATTAGGCTCATATCGTGATAAAGACTATATTTTCAGGCTATATCCTGCTTCTCTGATAATTTTGCTATGTTTAAGCTGGTTAAATCTGTTTTGCAAACAGTATAGAAAAAGAGACAGTGCAAGTGTAAAGGTGAGTCTGCATCCTGTCCTGTGGGAGTATCTTAGTAACAAAAGTATATTAATAGTGACAAATCAAACACACCAGGAGAGACAGCTGATATTTTTGTTCCTGTAAACTATTCTCTTACGAAAAGATGAGTAAGAGCCAGGTCTTACATACCCTTTGCTCAGTGTTAACATAGAGTAGTAGGAAAAAAGATCATAATTAGTCAGGTACACCTGAAAGTTACTGCCTGCCTAACTCTTACTTTGCCATTTGATTTCAGCACAAGTTGGGTCAAAAGGCTGATACCTGAAGGGTTTTAGTTCTGGTTCCATTTTTTCCCTTAAAATCAATGTCTCTCCAAAAAATAATTGAATCACAGGATATGCTGAGTTGAAAGGGGTCCATCAGGATCATTGAGTCCAACTCCTGGCCCTACACAGGGTACCCCAAGAGTCACATCCAGTGGCTGAGATCATTGTCCAAATGATTTTCAAACTCCCATCAGACTTGGCGCTGTGACCACTTCCCTGGGGAGCTTGTTCCAGTGCCCAGCCACCCTCTGGGTGAAAAAACCTGTTCAACCTAAACCTCCCTCGACTCAGCTTCAGGCCATTCCCTGGGGTCCTGTCACTGGCCACCACAGAGAAGAGATCAGTGTCTGCCCTCCTCTACCCCTCACAAGAAATTGTAGATTGCAGTGAGGTCTCCTCTCAGTCTCCTCTTCTCCAGGCTGGACAGACCAAGGCACCTCAGCCACTCCTCACATGGCTTCCCCTCCAGACCCTTCACCATCCTCATGGCCCTCCTTTGGACACTAATTAAAGCTCACTTTTGGACACTCTGTAATTAAAGCTCAATGTCTTTCTTACGTCGTGGCACCCAGGCCTGTCCCCAGCACTGGAGGTGAGGCTGCCCCAGCTCAGAGCAGAGCAGGACAATCCCCTCCCTTGCCCGGCTGTGATGCTGTGCCTGATGCTCCCCAGGACACTCTTGGCACCCCTGGCTGCCAGGGCACTTCTGGCTCATGTTCAACTCACCATCAACCAGGACCCCCAGCTCCTTTTCCATGGTGCTGCTTTCCAGCCTCTTGTTCCCAGTCTATACACACAACCAGGGTTGTCCCATCCAAAGCTAAACCCTAAATAGAATCAGTGGTAAGTCATGGCAAGTGCTTTTGAAAATCTTACATGTTTATTTCAGCAATTCTTAGCTAAAGAGTCTCATAGCTGCAAAATAACATATTTAAGGAATGGATTGCTCTTTTAGTGATAGTATTGTTTTAGCTCTGGTGATCTAAGGACAGATAGGAGACAAAACATACTAGTTTGACCAGCTCAATTTAGCAGAAAAAATACACTAACTGTTAAGCATGTGAGCACTTTCTTGAGATAATTCTACTGACAGAAGATTTAGAAGAGTGGAAGCTAACTTGTAGAGGATTACATGATAGATTAGGGTGTCAAAAGAAAGTTTTCAGGCACATGAAGTTTAATAAAGAAGTAATAGGGTGTCAAAAGAAAGTTTTCAGGCACACGAAGTCTAATAAAGAAGTAACAAATTCTTGGCTAAAATAATTTAGGATAGCACTTGGGATCTGCTTTCAGTATCTGATTAGGCCTGTTGATGACTGTACATCTTCTGAGGTAGGTATTCCTTCTGTATGCAATTATGGATTTAAATGGTGAAATTAGTTACCAATTATATTAATCAACTAGACAGATTTCAGTGAAAAAGTTTAAACAAAAAGAAAAGAGAAGTCAGCAGAGGTTTGGGATAGACTGTAAAATAATATAAAATTCACTCTTCTCTGCATTGGTGTATTTGGTTTCAGCAGAAGTGTGAATTTTGTTTACAGGTTCATCTTTTCTGTATGTCTTTGTTGAAAATCAAGTTGAAAAATAAAGATAGAAGCTACTTTTGAGAAAATATTACACAAGATTAGGATATAATCTTCTTAGTCTTCCTCTAGATTGTCAGTGAAGTTCCTAAAGATGCTTTAGTTGAAAATTTCCTGTCATTGTTACATCACAGGTTTAATTCCTCTTTCACATAGAGCTTAATCATATGTGAATATTCTTGCCAGAATATCAGTTTATTGCTCTTTAAGTTACTGTTTTATTAACGACAATTAAATCACTCATGGTATAAGGTGATATGATAAATTAGTATGTAATAGGTATAAAAATTAAGCAAAGTTAAAGCTGATAAATTATAGTACCTATTAGTTAAAGAGATTGATTTTCATTGAATTTCCTGAAATATTTCTTATTTTAATCAAGTGAAAACAGTAAATTATTTAGTTTCTTAATCCTTTTCTGGTCAACAAAGCTGCTATAAGGGTAGGTTACTCTTGCCATGAAAATAAATTTATTTGTTGTTATCATAGAGCATGTTTTTCTAGAGTTTAGCTGTGTACTGACCACTCCTGTCCTCTGTAATTTGACAAACAAAGCACAAAATTATAATGATGATAGGTTGATTTTAAAAGTTTTTTCCAACCTAAATAATTCTATGATTCTAAAATGAAAAGGCAGCTAACAGCTGAAGTAGCTTCCTAAAATCATATGTGTTGGGATGGAGCAACCTCCCGGTGATGAATGGAGAGCACAAAGCTGGGAACAAGGGTACTTAACGAGGGAAAAGAGAGATCCACGTGTGCATTTTTCAGATCCATGCCTTCTACTCTAATCTACTTGTCCAGAACTCAAAGTTCTGTCACTGACATTGAAAAATGGTGCAAAATTTGTAGAATGAGGATTGCTAGAGCTCTGTGTCAGGCAGCAGATGCCATGTGAGTCTGATGGACAAATCCAAGGGCACAGCAGGACATTCCTATATTATGCATGGAGCACAAGAACATTTCATGCTGAAAAGTGTATAAACATAGACAGTACCATTTTTGCATTTTGTTGTTTATGGCAGTGCAACTCAAATGTAAAGCTTTTTTTGTGTGCTGCAATACATGCTGATCTGTTCTACCTTGGGTATATAAAAGAACAAGCATCTGGTGATAACTGTGCTAAGCTTCTCACAGTCTAAAAAAACCCCAAACCACCCACCAAAAAACTGTATTTCATATTGTGATATTTATCTGGGAGGTCTGGTGTACCAAATAAATCAGTGTTTGCTGGGATTGTCTCTTATATGCACGGCGTTAGTGTGGTCCTCTCAGATTTTGAGGCATTTTGTGCTAGATACAGTGTTGTAATGATGCTTGCTTCTTACTCCAAGAGATTGCTTTCCAATGTACCTCAGAAGAGAATCCTGGTTTTTACTTTAGCTGAAAAATTGTGCCTTGATTTTTCATTTTAGTGATGGAGAAATTTTAAAAAATAATTCTAAGTATCCTTTGGATTCTTAAAAGTAAAAATTCAGCTTAGTATTGTCAGCATTTAAAATTTTCATTACTTATGCTGACCTCTTACACTCTTTTTGCTTTCCTTCATCTTCCCCTGCCCCAAATGTGCAGAGAATGTAAATGAAAATTATAAGAGAAAGCCTACATTTGACTGTAAATTTTCAGTGATTCCACAATGAACTCAAAGAATTTTTTGTTTCAGCTGAGAAAAAGTCAAAAGAGTATAGTTATTGAAGAGGTGTTTGAGAAAATAATTTTTGAATGAGACCAAAGTAAGTGGACTGCTAAAATTGTAAGCTTTTTGCTTTTTAAAACTAAAATTTAGCTTTGTCTCTTCCTATATACAAGTAATGACAACACTGTTAAGAAATTACTATTTTATCCAAGCTATTCTCATGTGGACAACAAGTTCTACATTTGATTTAAGAATTAGGGACAAATCCTCATTTTAGCCCTATATATTGAGTATTTTGCTTTTTTTGTTTGTTTGTTTGTTTGTTTGTTTGTTTTTTGTTAGGAGAGTGGGAAAAAACATTACAAGCAAATACTCATAGAATCATAGAAGATCCTGAGTTGGAAGACACCCACGAGGATTGTCAAAGTCCAGCTCCTGGCTCTGCATAGGACAGTCCCAAGAATCCCACCATGTGTCTGACAACATTATCCACAACATCCTAGCTGTAGTTTGTAGTTCTCACCAATGAAAATCCACTGTAGAAACAAGTGCTCATAATCTCTCTTGAACTTATTTTGCTCTCTTGTGCTAATTAATGTGAGCAATTGGAACCGTTTCTACAGAACTAGGAAGTAGTAATTGCAATTTAGCCTATCTAAACACAGGTAAGATGACACAAAACATGCTTCAAGCTAGAACTGTTCTTGTTTCTCTGTTCCTTACTCTTTGCAACCAGCAGAGAAGGACTTTCATCCCTGGCCATCCCTGAGTCCTGGTTACACTGACAGCCCATGGAGGAATAGCTCTTCCAGAAGAGATGTAGGCAGAAGGAAAGCTCAAAGCCATCTCTGTGTCCATTCTCCCCATTCTGCTCTGTTTCACTGGACTCTTCCTGTTTCACATTTCATCAATAACTGCAAATAAAATATTTATGCCAATGGCACATAAAACACAAAAGCACCCATGCAGGTGTAGGAGGTGAGTAGGCAGCAAAACATATTTTCTACATAAAACTGAGGTTTTGCAATCTGGGAATCTTGGGGACAGTAAATCCTCATCTTTCTGTTAGTTTTTACTCTAGAAAGTTTACAAACAAAAGCTTTTCTCTCAAAGGAATATGCTAGAGTTATTGAGCCACATTACTGTTACACAGTATGAAAAGTGCAGACCAAATCACATCAATAGTGAAAGATTTACTCCCTGCCTCTTTTGTTTCTTCATTTCTTTTCCCCCTAATTCAAGAGGTGTTGAAGGAAAGTGGTTGTTACTTCAGTAACCTCTTTTTAAATCAACTGAAGAATAGGTTTTTATTTGCTGGGGAAACTAGAACAAAGTAGCAAGCCTTAAACGTGTTTTTTTAGTTTAAAGTGTGATATGTCTGTAAAGGCCTTTTCATTGTTCTGGTTGTTTACTGGGTCGTGCTTTTAAACGTCTTGTAGTTATGGTTTGTTAGCTGGAACTTCAAGTACAATTAGAAACAAATAGACACTAAATGTACAAATTATTGGCTAACAGGACTCATCTGAAATCCCAGCCCACAGGAATGTGAACTGAGACTTTTGTGTATGGGTCACCACAACCTTGCTGCAGGGCTCTCAGATACCACTAGCATCTAGGTTAGTAATTCCTTTGACATCTGGCAATATTGACAAATAAAACTTTCAAAATACTGATACCTGATATTCTGAGCAGCAGCGTCAATTGGTGCATTAGGGCTGGAATCTCTCTTCTGGTGAATCCCACGAAAGCTGGCTCAGCTGGGTCCTGGTGGGCCTGTTTGAGATGCTGGCCTAGGAGACACCATTTCCTGCTGCTCCGTGCACAAAGAGCTCTGCAGGCTGGGCTGCAGGAAGGCACTCACAGCTTCACTGGCTCTGTACCCTGAGGGGCATGTCAGACAGAGCAGAGCTGATGAGATCTGCTTCTATCTGGCAGAAGAAGGAGTGGTGTAGCCTGGCCACCATTGTTTTGCTGGGGCCATTATTTACAAGGGTGAGGTGCTCTTACAATCAAGGGCTGTTCAACATGGACCTGCTTTTTTGTGCATGTTGATAACTCAGGTTTTCTTGAGGAAAGTCAGCAGGAGGAACTTCTCCCTCTGGTGAGTCTTGGGCCCAAAGCATTCCCATGCCCAGCTGATGCAGAAGCAGTGTCAGCTCCACGCTCTCAGGCACTTGATGGTCACCTGGGGCTGTTTCTCAGAGAAGGCTTCGTGACTCCAGTGAAACGGTGATGGATGAGGCTGCATTTTTTGGTTTGCTTCACTGGTTTGGGCTGTAGGAGCCTGCTTCTCTGTTCACTGCGCAGACAAAGTTTCACGTACAAAAAGGATAAGGTTTGCTCCCTCTTTCTTCTTTGCATCATCTATATACTTCTTTTGTCTAATGCTCAGTGTCATCTTCAGATGTTTAGTAAGATTTTTACAGAGGCTGCCTTAATATTTTCAGAGGGTTTCTCATGACCAAGTAGTAACATTCTAATGAAAAATTTTGCCCAAGTTGTGACCTGCTGTATGGAAAAACTATATCAAACAAATTCTGTCAGCTAAATCTTCTCCTATTTATTTTGTAAGAATTCCTCTTCTGTTTGGAACACAGGAATCAGAATTGTCTCAATCACTGTCTGGAAACGTGGAGTAAACCATGAGAAGTGGCTGTTCTTTGTCAGAAATAAATGCATAATTGATCCTGATTATAGTATATGAATGTGGAAGCCACCCAAGAAGAAAGACAGATGGCTCCCAAGCCTGGAGATAATAGTCTAGTGGCCATAAATTTTAGGTTTTGAGTGGAAACTTGAGCATCAAGAAGAAAAAAGCCTCTTGGGGACCTAGTTACAGAGTGGATTATTATAGGAGAAACAAAAGCACGTAGATGAGCTTTCTTGACATAATTTTCTTTGTCGTTGGAGAGTAAGTAGGAAGTTTATTGTAATGACTGCTTTGCTGAAGGACCTTTTCCTGTGGTTCATCACTCAAGATGTACTTGTGCTGGTGTGCTCTGAGATGGGGCAGTGGAAACTGGGGCAGATCTGAATGGGTGTTTCAATACACAGATGTTTACAAACAGGCAGCACAAACACACCTTGCACCGTGTATGGCTTCTCTCACCCTGTGCAGTCCCGGGAGATCACTGCATTCTGCATGCCCTGTGCTAGGACAGGAAAAATGTATCAGTAGCATGATGTTTCATTTTTACTGTATGGCAGGGTTTTCACACTATGCCTTTTGGTTTTGTGCACAATTTGCCACTAAAAACTCTTCAGAACAGGATGAGATCTCCATTTATCCCCAGTTACCCTGTCTGTATGGGAGATGAAGCTGATGGTGCTGATGGCCACCTAATGGCTACAAAGGCACTAAGGGTTTGAACAGCTAATTAAAGAAGTATTATGAGTTCTCTGAATTTGTTTGTTGATATTGCTGTTAAGGAAAAAGAAAATCACAAATCTGGATGCTCTTTCAGTTAATATGAACCATCTGCCTTCTTTGGTCTACTTTTCTGGCAGAACTTTTACTTTTGTGGTTCTTTTTCTCCTCTTTCTGATTATGAAAAAATCCCCAGTGGCATGTCAGAAATCACCGTTATAAATGCTGACAATTGTTCTGGGGTTAGCATTAAAGGCTTTTAAAACCCAAGATATATCTGAAGCTGTTGTATGTAACCATTGGCTTCAAATGCAAGTTGCCCTCAGTTGTGAACATGCTACAAATTCTTTTAACACAGATGTGCTTGTCAAGTGCAAATCAGAACTTGGTCTTTGGGACACCACTCCTAAGGGGAAGTTTGCCAAGGAACCAGTTGAATACAGTGGGGTGGCTGGGAATACAATCCCATACAATCCCAGCTGGTTAAGGTGGAGGGGGACAGAGGTTCTGTTTGTACCAACAAAACTTTGCCCTGAAGACAAGCAGGGACAGAAATGGTAAATAACTCTCACAGCTGTGCAGGAACTGTTTGAAAAGGAAAAAGTGTGCAAGGCTATTTTGCAGACAGATTACTGCTCCTGCCTAAAAGACTTGGCTTCTTTTGCATGTTTTTCTTTCTGCCCTGATTTCATGGGTGTTTGCTGACTTTTATGCCTGATTGGATGAGACTAGGATTTGACCTATGGCCTCTTACATGCACCTTCAGTCGTGGATAAAAGAGGGGTGTAAATGAACAAGAAATGGGTTTAAGTTTTCCTCCAGTGAACTAGCAGCAGTTTTGCCAACAGCGGAACTGGTATTTGAACAGGAATCTACATACTGTGGCAAGAGAAAGGAGGAAAATGTTTAATCTAGTGTTCTGGGGAGTTTTACAGGCTATTATAAAACTTGAATCTCAAACATATTTAGAAAAAAATGGACACAGAGGCAAAGAAAATAACCTATTCATACACTGATTAATTTTTTTAAGTATTGGTTTGTTTCTGTTCTGAAAGTAGAAATCTTGACCTACTATTGTGATGTGCTGGATGAGCTAAGGCAAGATGCCTTTCATAACTTTTCATAACCAGAGAAAAGAATTAATAAATACCTTTAATACTGTGTTTGGATGTTCTAGCTTTTTGCTGCTGTCGAGACTATCTTTCTATTTCTAGGGCCAAATAACATTGAACAAAGAAAAATAAAATGTGATGTTCTCTTTTTCTCCAGCATAGTGTTCAAGGATACACATCTTTTCAGTTTTCAGAGTCATCTCTAGGTGAACTGAAAACCTTTGCCTATTTCCATTAATATGAAGTGAAGGTCTTTTTCTTCCTTCAGTGGGAGCATAATTGAGTCAGTACATACAGTTTCTTGAAAGTAATGTCTGATCCTATTTTTTTTCACTTTTTACTTCTTCCTTCTCATGTCTATTATGGAAATTAATAAATATCAATATTTTATTTTTCTCTGGCCTTGTAGTACACTCTTTTTCTATTTTTGAAGTTCAGTCTTTTGTTTTGGCACACAAGAACTGTCAGTGGAAAGACTTAGGTAATAATATTTGGAGACTATTACAAACAAAACCAGGGAAATACATCACTAAGAGACAGGTTGAGGTAAGCTGAATATTCAATTCTGCCTGTGCCAGCATTTCAGAAGTATGTTTTTTTTCAACTTTTATTTTCATCAAGAGATTCCGAATCTTCATTGAAATCTACATGGGAAACATGAAGGGTTAATTCTATTTTTAAAAGCAGGAGATTGTGTAAAATGTTGGTATTGAACAGAGTGTGTGACCATAGCAAAGTCAAACATGATTGGACTCTAGCGCTTGACATAGTGTAATAAGGTTTCTGTTATTTATGCATGTCAAAATTTAGCTTCCAACACTAACAAACTGATGTCATTCTAGTTCTGGTTTGAATTAGCAAAAATCATAGCTTTTCTTTCTACTCTCATTTTGTAATAACACTGCCAATTAAGAAATAAGACACCAGCCACGAACAAAGAAGCAGTTCCTGCTCTAATGAGTTTGTGGTCTGAATTCAACAGGCCTGATGGTCACCAGCTGTTTTACAGCATCAAACTTGTATTTCCATCTTAAATTGGATGTCCTCATGGAATGTAGTTCCACTTGCTCAGGGAGCCTTTCTCTTGTTTTTGTGAACATACTGGAGATTTGAATTATGATCTGTATAATTACACAAATGTCTGAAAAATCATTTACTACATATCTGTCTTTAAGACCAGATGTTTTCAGTTCTTGGGCTCACAGAAGTCTCCACTTCTAGTGGTGTTTGGGAATTTCTTTATTTCAAGAAAACCAACACAGGTAGTTCTTAAGCACAAATTATTTCAATGGAGAATTTTATAATTTTTTTCTGAATAATCTCTTTCATACAAAAATTTTTTTATTTGCTGTTAGGTAGCTCACAGGTCTGCAGTAAGGAATAGCTGCCGCTTTCACACTCATGTTCTATGTGAAGCTGCCTTCACCAATTATGAAAAACTCCTGGCAGGACTGAATCAGGGGATTTCAAGTAGGAAGACTTTGTTGATCATGGCATACCTTTTTGGCACAGATTTTCACATGTCTTTTCCATGAAATTTCTGGCTTCTTCAAATTGGGACAGGTCATCTCAATAGAAATACACTCATTTTGCATGCACACTGTAGATTTTAATTACCATTTTACATTATTGCTTCCACATCCATGCCAGGTACTAAGCTGGCCATAATCTTTTCAGCTGATCTCAGACTTGTCAGCGTCATTGCATGGCATTACACCTTTAAACGCGACTCCTTTTTGTTTTAACACACTCCATAATTTTGGATACTGGTATTTAATCTCTATTTTCCATTTCTACTTCTATTTTTCTCTATTTTATCTCTATTTCTATTTTATCTCTACTACGACCAAAATCTGCAAGTGTTTACTTGTGTCTATTGCTTGGTGGGTAAGTACTGTTGTCTTTTCTTTAATATACTTACCCATAGCATAATAGGAAATCACAGTGCACAGTCAGGCCACGAATAGGACATCTCATTTTAGGGATGGAAAATGATTTCTAAGCTCAATATGAAAACAGGCTGTGTGTGTTGTTTTCAGTCCCTGTGTGCTGTATGATTCCTTTGAGGAGAGTCAGAGAGAGCTGGGGCTGTTCTGAGCTCCGAGAAGGCTCACAGGGGATATCTTATTAANAGTCATCTGGACATGGTCCTGGGCACCTGACTCTGGGTGGCCCTGACTGAGCAGGGGGTTGTACCTACAGAGGTCCCTTTCAGCCTCAGTTATCCTGTGCATGCCTTTCCTAGAGTGTCCAATTAGACTGAGCTCAAATCACTCATGTTATGTTTTACAGACTGATTTTTACATTATAGAGGTATCCATAACTGCCATTTAAAATTTTGATGTGGTATCATAATGTGTTATGGAACAGATAAGACAAATTTTCAAGTGAAGAGCATAGAGATCAAATTTAAAATTAACAGTAGCAGCAAAGGAAACAATAACAAATAAACAGAATTGTCAGGTGAGTTGATTGCAAATCTTTATGGATTAAGCAGATGTAAACAAGAAGTTACTGAATTACAAAAATAACTAAGATCCATTGATTTTTAAAATTGGGCATTGTTATGTGGTCCCTACGGTCATCTAAGACAGCTTAACCTCTGGTGGTTGAATGAAAGAAACTTGCCATTCAGCATTATTATCCATCTGCTTTTGCTCACAGTTGCTACTGTTGTGGCACAAGTTTTTTTTGCAAGCTTAAAATTTTCTGTTACAACAGAAATATCTTAATTTTCATATTTGTTCAAAAGTCAATCTGTTTTGGTTTTTTTTTTTTGCAAATATCACAATTTTCCAGCTGATATAATAAGGGATTATATATACCCGTGATTATAAGTAATGAAAAATAGCTGCATTACATGCTTGGTTTTCTTTTTTCCTGCAGCCAGTCTCATCTTCTTCTGGCTCTGCTGTCCTGTAGAGGTTAGACCTCCCTGCCTACCCCAGTACTTTGTATTCCTCCCTTTTTCTAACAGTTTTCTTTCACTCTGCCTGTTCCTTGCAATCTCATGAAATCACTAACCAATATATGATAACACCATGGAGGTGTTTGAAATGCCTGATGAACAAAGATGCATGCTCTTCTTCCACCTCCCAAGGGCAGCACAGCTCATTCCTTTGCCTTAACCAATGAGGTCCCTAATCCATGTGGGAAAGGGTGTGTGACATGTTCCAGTGTCACTGTGTCAATGTCACCATCCCTTTGGGGGACCTCAGCTTTCAGTACCACGGTAGATTCTCAAGGTGCTGAAATTCTTCCCTGGCTTACAACTGTCTCACAAGCAAGCATGGAGTTTCCTTTCTCCCTACCCTTTTTTGACTGTCACCAAAACAGAAGTCAGACACAACATGTTCTTTCAGGGTTACTTAAAACTGAAACAAAGTGTTTTCCACAAAAGGAGTTACTAGGGAAAACTAAGGAAGTAATTTGTATAGTGCTCAGTTATTCCCTTGCATTCTTTGCTATTTCCATCTAAAGCCTAGTACTTCCACAGGTCTTTGAATTAAGCTGGAGAAAAGATCTCAACAAATTCTTGTTTTTTGGTTACAGTATTTTTATTCCTAAAGGACTGTATAGTAGAAGATGAAATAGAGGTTAAAATGAGATTATTTTTTTCACCCTCTCTTTTGGAATTCATAAGTTAAATTGCAAGTACCAACTACTATTTAATTATCTATTGCAGCTTGGGGAGCAAACAGCAGGAATTAGAAATCTATGTGCATTTGCAGGGTTACAGTCTCAGTGCAGTCATCTTGTTGTGCTAGGATAGCTCCCATGACTGAAGTGCTGTGATGGATGGAAACAGATTCATTAGGAAGGACAGGCTGGGAGAGGGAGGAGATGGAGCTGCCTTCAGCGAGGTATAAAGGAGATCAACACAAAGTTAATTAGGAATTGACAATGCCTGGCTCTCCCTTCTCATAACACCAGGTCTGGACAAAGAAATGAGTAACCCAGGGCTTAGAGGAGGTGGAACAGTGATGAGCAGTGGCTCAGTCAGTCTGAGGAAGCTGATGAAGTTGTTGCTATGTCATGGTGACTGTTTTAAGATCTGTGTGAGATCCCTGCTCTGGAGCTCTGCAGCAGACCAATTCTTGTCTGCCCACCTGTAACTAAGCTCCGCAACCCTTATTTTGGTTTGCTCCCTAAATGGCTATAGATATTGGCACAATATAATCATAAACCTCTCTGGGAGATTTCACCTTGGAAAAAAACAGTTTAGGCAGTCCTGCACATCTCAGAACAAGTAACATTTGATGTCTAGAAACTGATGGAAACAGGGGATCTGGCAGCTTGCTAGTTATTGAACTCATCTTGTCATGGTGCTAGAACTAAAAATGGACTATTCCTAACCAGAAGACAACACAACTCAAAACATACACATGTATTTTGTAAGTCAGTCACAGGACCCTGTCCACGACAGCGCATTGTTGTGGAAACCTCATATCCAGTGTCATTAATTATTAGTCATTTCCCCCCTTGGACCTTGCCATATACTGTAATCCTCACTTGCTGCTTTTGTCTCTACATGGTTGCAAGAAAGTCACCAAATTGTAGCTCTATTGACAAGTGAAATTTGCTTGTTTACTGTGATGTGCAGCTTTTGGTGCAAAGACCACTAAGTGCTCATCTGACAGTTTATCTGGTGTGAGATAGCCAGGGTGCATACACAGATTGTTAGACACATTGATCAGATCAGCTGACAGGGCAAAACCACAGCCACAAGAAGGGGTGTAATTATGGCGTTTCTTTTTTTGTTCAAGTAAAAAAACTTTAGAAGAAATAGCCTCATCTGTTTATTAGCTTTAAAAACAGGAAGAGGAACTTATAAAGTTTCTAGATTTAAGTTTTTTCTTTGGAGTGATCAGTGTGAGTCAGTCATTCCTTCTGCCAAGCTGGAAGCATTCATAATGTCCAACAGTCCCTAATAATTCCTAGGTAACAAATACTTTAACCTGTGGAAGACATTTTTGTCCTTGCAGATTTACAATTTGGCAAGGCTTTTTGGTTGGAAAGCAAATCAGGAATGACAAAGCGATGCTCTCTCTTTCATGCAAATTGGCTTCTAAAGAACAGAATATACAGGGATTATTCTGTACCTCCCGGGTTTGCATTCTTTGTGTCCATTATTTGGGTCATATACTCCCTTAACTTGGGCTACATAACATTTCAGTTTGAGAAGCCAAACACAACCTTTCTCTCACACCAACCCTAGGGCAAACCAGGAAGAAGTAGACCGAAGTATAAAACTGGGATATGAGATGCCATCTGGGCCTTACCTGATTAAACAACACTAAATATATAAACATCTGAGCTTATTAACATGCTGCCTTCTTGCTGAGGAATGAAATGCGTGTTTCCAAACAACAAACAACCACTGTGTTCATCTCTCTCCCTTCTGTTCCAGCAATTTCCTTTTTCCTACCGTTGTAGTAAATGCTTCACTGAAGATTTTCAACAACTGCTTTAGTGCCACAACATTTGCAGGTAAGAACAAATTGGTGTAGCAGGGAAACAAGAGGGCAGTTTTGACTATGAAACAAGGTGAAAGTCAGATCAACTGGCTATGCAGGAGCACTGTGGAGCTGCCATTCAAGTTTTTAACAGGTAGCTAACAAGTTATGACCTGTAATCAAAGTAAGCAATACATTACAGAGATTTTTCTTTGTTGCATGTAATCTGTTGAAATGCTGGCATTTAATGTGAGTGGGCTGGGGTACCCTGTGGCAATACCTGCCTGTACAGCTTTAAATATATATTTATCTTGTGGCCCATGTATTTATGCTATATATCAAATAGAAAAACAATGAGCAGCTGGAGCTGCCTCTTTGGAGGGTTGTAAAAGTGAAGCTATATTTTTTGTGATATTCAGCAATCTCTAGCTAGTTGAGTGAGTGTCCTGATTTCCTTTGCAGTTATTGTAAGATAAAGAGTATTCTTCACTTTGTTATGAATTTGTAAAACTGCAGCCATAGTTCCTTCAGGCAAAAATGCTGTATGTATGTTAGCTCTCTTGTTTTTGTGGTGGTGGGTTGGTGTTTTTTTTGTTTTGTTTTGTTTTGTTTTTGTTTTTTGTTTTGTTTTTTGTTTCTTTTTTTGTTTTGTTTTTTTTTGTTAATTTGTTTGTTTGTTTCTTTTTTTTGTTTGTTTTGGGTTTTTTTGGTTTTTTTTTTTTGGGTTTTTTTGGTTTTTTTTTGTTTTTTGTTTTTTGTTTTTTTTTTTCTTTTTCTTTTTTTTTTTATCTCATGCACTTCCTATTTGATGTTGCAACTGGGACTTCTATTGCTGTGAGCATGTCTTTCATTTATGTGCATATGTACATATCCTTGCTCTATTCAGCATGTTTCAACAGAAGAGATGGTTCCAGTGTTGGCAAAGAGAAAGGTCTGACACAGGCAGGAGGAGATACCCAGCTAAGAGCTGGAGTACTGCATGACTTCAAGTCAGACAAAATTCCAGCCCAGCAGCCAGGTGAGTGCAGTAACTTCCAGCTGTAGGACTCCAAACCCCAAGGACACAATGCTGACATTGTGTCTGCTAGCTCTTTGCTGACTCAGGGGACAGAAAAGGTCCTGACACAGCTGAACTAGTCCTGTGACAGGAGGTCTTGCTTAAAGAGGGCAACCCTTCTTTGCAGGATTTTGCTACTTTTTTGGGCAGAAATTTTGCCCCTGACAGGGGGTTCATTACCCTATTTCAGTATCAAGAAGCCCTTGGAAAACTATTTTATAGCAAGATAAGGCACATGCAGGTCCACTTCTCTGAATTCTGAAACATAGGCACTAATGATTTTCAACAGCACTGAATAAATATTCCTTTTCTTGTCTCACTTCCTTTTTCCCCCCCCATTTTCCATCTCTGTACATATCGTCATATTTGGCTTTGTCCTCTGTTTTCTACTAAGTTCTGCAAAAGTAATGTCATCTGAGGGAGAAACTGTCTGCAGGGCATTTATTTGTACACAAATAATATTTTACCATGGCAACTCTAATTTTTTTTTTCATTGTGCAGTCCTCTGTATCATGAAATCACTTTTGAACAGCTGGGCATTCCCCTGCTTCTTCTGCAACTGATATCTCAAAGAAATCTTAGAAGTATATTGTTACAAGCACAGAACAAATAAAGAAAAGGGACACCATCCATAGGAAAGATTTTCTGCAGTTGTCAGCGGCTTTTGTTCATGACAATAAGTAAGAGTTACTTATTTTAAAACAATCAGTGATGTTATTTTGCTCATATTTGATGTTATAGGCCTAGTTATATTTACTTTCGCATCTGTACTGTAGCATCTGGTACAAATTATTGTCCATGGTGTTTTGTTATTTCTGGATTACAAATTTTATTTACAATTTTTTCTTTTACCTGCTTCGTTCTGCAATGTCCAAGGAGGATAATGGCACTCTAATATTTTTTGAGCAAAAAAAATACTTTTCTATTTTCAGAGCTAAAATTTGCAGCAGAATACATGTAGTCTATATTGGAAAAAACAGTTTACTTCAGCCCATTGGACACTGCTCTAATGTGGTCGTCAGATAATTAACCCAGACCCTATCTTTAAACTGGCTGTCTTTGCAGGGGATAAGACCTGTTCATGATTCCAGATGTGTATTGGGTTACAGCTTTGTCCTGAGCCTAGCTGCCATCCCAGGTCTTCGGGCTGAGCAAGATGTTGCTGGCATTTCAACTCTGAGGTCTTTGATTTCCCTGGCTCTAAACCAAATCCTAGCTCTAGCTTTCTGCAGAGTAAAAGATAAACCTCCCTGGTTCAAAATATATGGTGTCCTTCTACCCTGTGCTCATCTGGACTTTCCTGGAATTTTGTCTTCATGGGAAAACTTCACAATTTACAAGTTAGAGTTACGCTGATAATCATAGTATAACTGCCTGCTCTAGTACGTCTTGTTTCAGAGTACTGTAAATCCCTTTTAAAATGAAAAATATACTTGTGTTGGAATTAATATTTAGACTACATTTTTTCAAGTAGTCCCTATTCTATATTTCACAGAATCACAGAATGTGGTGAGCTGGAAGGGACCCACAAGGATCATGGAGTCCAGCTCCTGACCCTGCACAGGACACCCCAAGAGTCACACCAGGTGTCTGTACTTATTTAAACTCATCTTTTCATGTAGAACAGCAAATGCTGTTTTTTCATCCAGATGCAACTAACCTTCAGTAACTGGACACTCACAGGACAGCTTTAATTGAGGCATTTAGCTTTGTTCTCACCTGAGTAGCTGAAATATTCACTAAAATGACTGAATCTTACTGTAGTTCTCTAGGTTTGTCCAGGAAACAAAACTTCCTTGAATATTGATCCTCAAAACCCAAAATATGGAATATTAATATTTCTTCCTTCATCTTCTTGAGTTCATTTCCTAACTGCTCATCTCTAGCAGAGGATCAGGGGAATTCTAGCACAGAAGGGCTCAGCTTTGCCTAAAGAGGTCTTCTCTTGTGGTGGTTCCTGTCTCTTGCTAATGAAGCAAGGTGTTGTAGCTTGGATTTATGCCAGGAAACTCCCACATGCATGCATGTGGAAAGGCTATTTTTAACTGCTACATTTTCATCTGCAGTTCTCATGAGTCCACCTCACTTTGGCTGAGATTGTCTCTCTCCTGCTTTGCCAAGGATGGGGCTACTCCAGCTCCAATCTACTGGCTTCCTATTCTCCACAAGGCTGACCAGCCTGTGGTGTGAGGATGTAGAAGGGACTCTTGTAAAACTGCAGTCCCTAAGATGGATCAAGCATGGGTATTCTCGTGACATTCCTGGTCACTTATACCAACTGCAAAATCAGTGACTTGCACACCCTCTGTTGGCTGAAAAGGACAGAATTGGCAGATAAAAGCAATATCCAGTGGCTTCCAGGGGCCGTTACTTGGCCAGCAGGCCCACTCTCAGCCTGGTAGTCAGTGTTTAGATACTCTACAGTCCAGTCACAGAAACACAGAATAATAGAATGTTTGGGGTTGGAAAGCACCACTAAGATCATCCAACCACTTACCTAACACTGGTAGGTCCTTGACTAAACCATATCCTTAAGAGCTACATCTACATGTCTTTTAAATTTCTCCAGGGATGGTAAATCAACCATTTCCAATAATCTGATATCTGTCTGGTTAAAAAAAGAAACACAACAAAAACATAGAACTCAGATGTGAGAGCAGTAAAACATTCACTAGCTTTTCAACAGAGAATTTTGTGGCTAGCTGTTTCTCTGGCACCTGAATGGTGTCTTTTTTTTTTTTTTCTTTTTAAAGAGGAAGTTGCAGTTTGCTGGTGCCAGAAGATGTTTTATAAAGTGACAGATCACTGGGATTTAACTTGTTTAGTAATTTCACATATGGATGTAATTCTTGACAGTTTGTTTTACTCTTCTTCATGAAAACATGATGATGTACAGTAAGAGCCCACTCCATTCAAGCAGCTGGCTTTCCTTTACAGAGAATTAAACAAGGTCTGAAAAGTATAATCTTAGTAAAATAATACCATAATTAAAAATATTTTATTATTTATATTATTTATTATTTATAGCCTAAATATTTTAATGTAAGAGAGGGTTCCTGTAGTCTCTTTATTGTCCCTCACAAAGAGTCAGCTTTACTGAGTGGTGCCTTCCTGCCCAGGTTTAACTTTTCTGAGATTGGCCTCCTGGTCTTTTCCCTAATATGAGTAGTCTACATATTGTAGAATGATTGAATTTTTTTTAAGGATTGCTCAGTTCAGCCAGTAATTCAATTCTGATCTGTAAGTACAGCACTGCTTACAGACATACATGTATTTCATTTATATGCATATATACAGCAAATGCTGACTTGACATACAAATCAGATCAACCCCATCCTGTCTGTTGTTGTGGCTCTGTGCCACAACCCCCAGCAGGTGCTGGTCTTGCCAAGCTCAGTCACACCAGGATTCCCTTCACTGAGCCTCAGGAGATGAACCAGCATGGGACTAAATGCAATTTCCATTAACAAAGTCAGGTACTCCTTCAGATCAGTCACCAGCCCTCAGCAAACTAGAAGTAGTGGAGAGCTCCATGGGTCTCCATGTGTGGTTTTCAGAACATCAGTTAGTAGATGCAACTTCAGTGCACAGAAGAGTAAATACACAGAATCAAGACACAATAATTTGGAGCAACTTCACAAACACCTGCACTTTGTTAGGAATGAACCATGTCGGGCTGTGCAGAGCAGGGCATTCTGAAGTGTTACACAGAACCAGTTCAACAAAATGGGAACAAATTTCCTCTCTGAGCCATCCCCAACAGCACACGGATGTACCTGCTTTGCTGTTATACATGTGTGGCTCATGCTATAGACAGCAGTAGAAGAGCTTTCCCCAGTGCATCTGCTGGCAGTTGGAGTATGCTACCAATAGTACAATGTGAAAGCAACCAGAAAAATGAAATAATACTGCCAGGAGTTCTTCCTGCTCGTCCCATGGGTACATTTCTTCTCTTACCCACCCTCAAATGGTAAACCATATGGGAGCAGAAATGTCCAGCACAGCCACTGGCTGCTAGTACCTCCTACCTTACCAGAGGAAGTGTTCCTACAGCACAAAATACTTCCAGAGAATGGAGAAGACCGCAGCTGCAGAAACTGGCTCACAGGCAAGATCAGAATCAACTGAAGTTGTGAAGCACAGGACACAATGGGCAAAAGAAATATGGATATAGCAAAGCAAAGTTAAACTAGGTAAGCTTGGCTCAAATTATTTGTATTTTTCTTATCGAAGATAAATATAAAAAGATGCCAGGATTTCGTGCTAAATACACTTGTAAGTGTCATGCAGGATTATGGTTTCATTAAAGCATATAAAGCATAAAATAGTAATATTAACACATGCATATGAGAAGACTGAAGTTTGAACACTGAAAGGCGCTACAAAACCTCATTTCCTTTTCCAGTCTTTATGTCCTTTTCCAACTGAGAACAGTACTGGTGTCCAATGTCTGAGAACAAGTAGAAAACTTGGATGTGCCTAGGCATGCAAAGAGGTCTTTTTATGAAGTGTATTTTCCAGGATTTCAAAGTAAAACACTGGAGAGGACAGTATCTGTAGCTGTGCAGAGAATTCTGAAAAGCTCAGACTTTAACTGCTGCTCTTCTGCTTCTCTGGTGTTGCAGTTAATCTGCAAAAATGTAAGGAGTCAAATTAATAAAAGTCATGGCAGCCTGTGGATTAAGTTTGTAGTTAGAGCAAGCTCACTTAGGAATAGGAATCGACAGAAGGTGTAACTGGCCTTCTGCCTTATCCTAGATCTCTGCATTCCCTGCCTCAAAAGGAGTAAGGACAAATGTGGCTCACCCATTTCGGGCCTGGTCAGGAACAAACTGGGCAGGTGCTTATGGAATTAAACCCTGCCATCTGTAGAAGCCTCTTCTACCTCTCAAATATTCCTATATAACAATTAATGATACTTCTGACATTTGTTTTCCCTTGTGAGATTGCCTGGTTAACATGGCCTTGATAATGTTACTCCTTGATATGAAGAGGACAACCTAATTGCATCAGCAGCAGGAAAAGATGGGGTGACATTTCAGGAAATATGTGTCAATAAGGGGCAAAATGCTTTTACAAATTCATTATTAAGGAAAATATCTTCTATGCAGCTCTTGGAAAAGAGTGTAGTGGGCTATTCTGAGGCTTTACATCAGTTTCAGGAATTTTAATGTCGTCTCATTCACACATATCTGTTACTTCCTTGGCTTCTGAGAGGTTGCAGCAAGCTGGAGGTGCCAGTTTAAAAGCTAGTTTACACATGGTGCTGTAAACTTTGGTGGCTGACATGTGCAGCTAAGCCATCTCTGCTAAGAGGTGAAACATTTTGGATATCAGCAAGGAAAAAACTGAGGGCATTTGCCACTTCAGCTGTTCTTAGTGAGTGGTTATATTGGTAAGTCATCAGTATCAGCTGGCTGCTTGTGCCATCAGCTCCTCGGAAGTGGTGTATTCTAGATAATGCACCATACTCAATTTTGTGAAAAAATTTCTGGAGAAATTTAGCCAATCAACTGCCTTAGCACTGAAATTAATTCATGGAGATACTGAAATTGGCCAGAATAAACTTTCTAACACAATTTGAAGCATTAGAAAGCAGGCATTCTTTATCTGCAGAGGAAACACAGAGGATCTCCTCATTCTCTGTGTGAGGTGAGACTTTACAACAGGGGGTTTATCCATCATAATCATACTTACTCATTAAAATGTATTTCTTACCTAATACATAAGCATCACTTCCCTAGAAATAATTTGTATGCATTTACCTCCTGCTGGAATCCTCTTATGGTGCTGGAGAGTAATAAAAGGGGTCTCTGGTGGTCCTGTTCACTGAATGCTTTGATAAGCATAGTAATAAAATCAAAGTCTGTCTTCTAAATACTACTGTGTGCCATCAGTCAGATCTGGAAAGTATGCTATGTCTGCAGCCCTGATAGACAAATAATTCAGAATTTCAGTATTAACAATGCAACAAATTAAGTGATTTTAATCTCTTTGAGGTATGAGGTGAGGGAAGGCCAGTGAGGCAGTGGGCCTGGAGATGCTGTCCTGCAAGGAGAGGCTCCAGAACCAGGTCTGGTTCAGCTGGGAAGAGAGATGACTTTGGCAACACTCAACAGCAGTCCAGGTATGGACAGGAGAGGGACAGAGGAAATGCAGCATCAGGACTCATCAGAGTGGTGGACGGTCGGAGAGTGAGAGGGAGCAGCACAGCTGAAAGTGTGGAAATTCATGAGGAAGAAACACCTTCCCCACAAAAACAGCCTAGGACTGCAGCCAGAGCCCAGGCAGGCTCTGCTGTCACCAGCCTTCGAGGTTGTCAAACCCCAACGGAGCAACCTGGCAGGGTTTGGACTGGACATCTCTTGTGGTCCAGTCCTGAGTTATTCTGGAAGCCCATGAACTACAGTACTTGGAGCATCTCAGCAGCTGCTGGACCATTCTTAGCTAAAACTGCCAGGGTACCCTGCCATGGTCCTCTGGAAGGGCAGGTTTGGTGGAAAGGAAGGACGGAAGGGCAAGCTGTGGAAACACAGGAACTCTGGTGGGCTGGGAGCTCCTTTGTCCCCTGCAGATGTGTTTGAGTGGGCATCTTACTGTTGTGTACAAGCACCTGACAGGGAGTACGTCGGACAGAACCAAGCTCTTCGAGTGGTACCCAGGGCTGGTACGCAGTGACGGGATCAACGCACACCGTTCAGGCTGAAACACGGGAAAAAACACTTACACATAAGAAGGCACATTTTCTCTCTGCCGGGGAGGGTACTCCTCCGCAGGCTGCCCGGAGAGGAGGCGGCAGCCCGCACTCTGGAGGCACGCCAGCCTCAGCCACCCCGGCCTGGGGACACGGTCCGGGGCCGACCCCGCTCCGTGCGGGAGTGGGACGGGCCGCCCACCCGCGCTGTCCGCAGGCCCTCCCCGTCCCTCCCCTGCCTGCCCGGCCGCGCTGCCCTCCCCGCGCCCCGCCGGGGCGGCCGCGCTCTCCCCCCCGCTCTCTCCGCCGCCCTCCGAGCTCTCCCCGCCGCTCTCTCCCAGCCCGGCACCGGCGCGGAAGATGCTGCGGCTCTGCCTGCTCGCCGCGCACGGTAAGCGGCGGCGGGGACGCCTCCCGCCCGCGCTGGGCGCTGCTCCGGGCCGGGCGCGCCGTGACCGCGGCTCGTTTTGTCCTTGCAGCTCTACGGCTCCCCCCGGCGNTTTAAAAGCTAGTTTACACATGGTGCTGTAAACTTTGGTGGCTGACATGTGCAGCTAAGCCATCTCTGCTAAGAGGTGAAACATTTTGGATATCAGCAAGGAAAAAACTGAGGGCATTTGCCACTTCAGCTGTTCTTAGTGAGTGGTTATATTGGTAAGTCATCAGTATCAGCTGGCTGCTTGTGCCATCAGCTCCTCGGAAGTGGTGTATTCTAGATAATGCACCATACTCAATTTTGTGAAAAAATTTCTGGAGAAATTTAGCCAATCAACTGCCTTAGCACTGAAATTAATTCATGGAGATACTGAAATTGGCCAGAATAAACTTTCTAACACAATTTGAAGCATTAGAAAGCAGGCATTCTTTATCTGCAGAGGAAACACAGAGGATCTCCTCATTCTCTGTGTGAGGTGAGACTTTACAACAGGGGGTTTATCCATCATAATCATACTTACTCATTAAAATGTATTTCTTACCTAATACATAAGCATCACTTCCCTAGAAATAATTTGTATGCATTTACCTCCTGCTGGAATCCTCTTATGGTGCTGGAGAGTAATAAAAGGGGTCTCTGGTGGTCCTGTTCACTGAATGCTTTGATAAGCATAGTAATAAAATCAAAGTCTGTCTTCTAAATACTACTGTGTGCCATCAGTCAGATCTGGAAAGTATGCTATGTCTGCAGCCCTGATAGACAAATAATTCAGAATTTCAGTATTAACAATGCAACAAATTAAGTGATTTTAATCTCTTTGAGGTATGAGGTGAGGGAAGGCCAGTGAGGCAGTGGGCCTGGAGATGCTGTCCTGCAAGGAGAGGCTCCAGAACCAGGTCTGGTTCAGCTGGGAAGAGAGATGACTTTGGCAACACTCAACAGCAGTCCAGGTATGGACAGGAGAGGGACAGAGGAAATGCAGCATCAGGACTCATCAGAGTGGTGGACGGTCGGAGAGTGAGAGGGAGCAGCACAGCTGAAAGTGTGGAAATTCATGAGGAAGAAACACCTTCCCCACAAAAACAGCCTAGGACTGCAGCCAGAGCCCAGGCAGGCTCTGCTGTCACCAGCCTTCGAGGTTGTCAAACCCCAACGGAGCAACCTGGCAGGGTTTGGACTGGACATCTCTTGTGGTCCAGTCCTGAGTTATTCTGGAAGCCCATGAACTACAGTACTTGGAGCATCTCAGCAGCTGCTGGACCATTCTTAGCTAAAACTGCCAGGGTACCCTGCCATGGTCCTCTGGAAGGGCAGGTTTGGTGGAAAGGAAGGACGGAAGGGCAAGCTGTGGAAACACAGGAACTCTGGTGGGCTGGGAGCTCCTTTGTCCCCTGCAGATGTGTTTGAGTGGGCATCTTACTGTTGTGTACAAGCACCTGACAGGGAGTACGTCGGACAGAACCAAGCTCTTCGAGTGGTACCCAGGGCTGGTACGCAGTGACGGGATCAACGCACACCGTTCAGGCTGAAACACGGGAAAAAACACTTACACATAAGAAGGCACATTTTCTCTCTGCCGGGGAGGGTACTCCTCCGCAGGCTGCCCGGAGAGGAGGCGGCAGCCCGCACTCTGGAGGCACGCCAGCCTCAGCCACCCCGGCCTGGGGACACGGTCCGGGGCCGACCCCGCTCCGTGCGGGAGTGGGACGGGCCGCCCACCCGCGCTGTCCGCAGGCCCTCCCCGTCCCTCCCCTGCCTGCCCGGCCGCGCTGCCCTCCCCGCGCCCCGCCGGGGCGGCCGCGCTCTCCCCCCCGCTCTCTCCGCCGCCCTCCGAGCTCTCCCCGCCGCTCTCTCCCAGCCCGGCACCGGCGCGGAAGATGCTGCGGCTCTGCCTGCTCGCCGCGCACGGTAAGCGGCGGCGGGGACGCCTCCCGCCCGCGCTGGGCGCTGCTCCGGGCCGGGCGCGCCGTGACCGCGGCTCGTTTTGTCCTTGCAGCTCTACGGCTCGCCGGGGCGGCCTTGCTCTCGCCCGGGTCGTGCACCTTCGAGGACAGCGCCTGCGGCTACCAGTGGGACTACGCGCATCTGCCCTGGACGCTGCACGGGGAAGGTGAGAGCGCTGCGGCTCCCCCCGCGCTCACCTCCCCGCCCGGCGCTGCCGCGCCCCGCGGGGCTCCGGCACCCCGGGGTGCCGCTCGGCTCTCCCCGGGGACAGCAGCCCGAGCCGAGCTGCTCCCGTGTGGGTGACAGTGCCCTGACCGCTGCTGATGGGCAGGCCCTGCGGGGAGGTATCTGCACTCCCCCGGCACAGGCATCTCCGCAGGATGCCTCAGAAATCTCCTTCCTTCCTCTGTCTTTCACTTTTTGCTGGGAAAAGGTGTCTTTTATCAAATCCTCTTTCAAAAAAACCCGTCAGACCTGTCATGTTCCTATTAAACTGCATTTTTTTTTCTAAATATATTTTGTGTTCTACTCTAAAAGTGGATGCATTTCTAGGGCAGGAGACAATCTTTGGCACGAGTGTCTTTACAACATGTTAAATTAAGACTTTTGTCCGTTTTATAGTACCTCCAGTTCAACAGAAAAAGTCAAGTCTTTCAGTAAGTTGTATTAGGCTTTACAAGACTTAATGCTATTGAAAAGAGAACAAAATCCAGTCACTGCACAGAGTTTCCACACGACTGTAACTACTCCTTGGTAAGTTTTCAGTGTGGGCTCCAATTTTTGACAGAATCTACATGAACAAAAGACTAAACAAAAATATGCACAACGTTGGTTGTAATTGGGTAATAAAATAATTGAATTTTGATTATGTGTTCACCAAACTGTCATTCATGAAGTAAAAGCTGTGTTCACACAGAAAAAGAAACTATGTGTTTTTAAAGTTTTTAAGCCCCAAAACAGGTGCCAATAATAATGAAGAGGGGAGTACAAATACAAGGAGGTAGACATCCCCTCAGAACCCATTAATCACCGCTCCATTCAAAACTGGCTGGTCCAGTTTGGTATTCCACTTGTCTCTCAGTTGTGAAAAGTTATTTTTTTCCCCTTGATTTGTACTCAGTTCTCACCTATGCAGAATAAGTCACCTTCATTGTTACTTTTTAGATTAGTCAGTAGGCTTTGGGAATGTACAAAAACCCCTAAATAAAAAAAGCCTGCAAGGGTGCCATAATTGAAATATTTGCTTTTTCTCTTATTTATTTTATATATATTTCTTAGTTTATTTATTTATTTAAATATACACAGATTTTCCTGTATTTTTGAAGGTACTAGTGGAAATTCAGTAACCATCTTTGCTGTCCCAGCTATTCCTCCTAGCACCATGCCCTCTTAGTCTATCTGTCTGCAAAGCAGAACTTACTTCCTCCTTGTGATTTACAGGGAGCCACATGGTAGTGGTATTGATTCTGCTCCAAGGGACTGTGAGCTGCTGGGAACAAAACCTGCAGAAATGGGTGTGTATCATGTTGTGCACATCCACACTACAGTGCTTGAGATATAAGATATTTGTCCAGAGGTTTGGATCAGCAGCAGCCTGCTTTTTTTGGTGCACAGAACACAATTTTTTTTACTGTAGTTTGATCATTCTGTACAAACATCAGTGGCTGCACAGCTTCTGTTACTGCACATCTCATTTTCAGAGATAGTTCACTGAACTGTTATACTATGGGAGGATGTGTGGTATACCAGCTCTCGTAATAGGCATAGTTCTGTCAGCATTTCCATTATAAACAGCTTTTCTGCAGTCTGTAATTTGATCATAGCAAGACATTCTGTGCAAACTTTTGGCACACAAGGTGGTATATGAGTCTTCTCAGAAATATATTCATAGAATTGCAACTAAATCTAGCTGAAAATAATTCATTCAAATCTACACAGCAGGTGTGCAAAATTAGTCTTCCTTAGACGCTCTTTAATTCTTATGTCTTGTAAAACCATGCCCCTTTGGCAGCACCGTGTCCTGGTATTTGCTGGTCAGCGTATGTACATGTGGTAATTTACTGGGACAACAGAGGAAGTCAGGAATGGGAGAGACAGCTTAGCTTTGAATTGTTCCACTTCCCCTTGCATTGCTTCAAAGTTGCTTTATTATTTGAAAATGTTATTTGTGGTATAGAATTACATTCAGTGGGTCTTTCACAGGGATTATCTGCCTTGCAGTGCAAGTTCTTGCATCTTATAAATCCCTCAATAATGTAGTCTTGTGCCAAACTGTCAAGGTGATGTAAATATAACTAAAACCATGCCCAGAAATTTCCACTCCATACTTGAAAGTATTTTGCCCGGTTGCCAAGGAAGCCAGTACCTTCTGATGGGCCAGGCATGCAGAAAGGAAGTGTGAGAATAAGTTTCGCTTTTGTTTACAGCTACACAGTCCCACTTAAATGAATATGTTTCTAAGGTTCAGCTGCTGTTTTAAATATTTCTGGCTTCTCTTTAGTATTATGATAGTTCCAGCATACAAGATTTTTTTTTTTGTTTAATTTTAGAATTTTCAAAATTTAAAATATGTAAACTTTTTTTAGCTAAAGTTTTGATACCTATAACTGGCATTTTAGGGCCCATTTTAATAAAGTGCAAATCAAAAGAAAATACTCAATGCTACAAAGGATAGCTGTTTCACTCCTAAGTGCCTTACTCGAGACTGGCAAATCAGGCCCTAGTGAAGTGGCTGTTTGTAGGAACAGCTACACAAGAAACAATTCAGGCATCTCTCCAGTTGGCCTGTGTTCCCATAAAATCTCTGCTTCAATGAAACCCTCCTCAAGCTCTCTCACATGACTCTTGATTCAGGAATGAGACCTTCAAGCATATCAAGGTGATTTTTTAACTGTCAGCTTTTTCAGTCACTGGCTAGCTTGGTGTTTGCCATTAAGAATTATAATGATTTTAGCAGACAAACACCATGCAAGGAAAAATGTGACATACAGAAAAAGCTGTGGATATAAATTTTTGGTGGCCCTTGTTATGGCTGGGAAGCACACCCAGCTGAGGTCATGGCCCAGGCTGGGTAAGTACAGCATCAGGCTTGAGGCAGCATGCTCCCTAACCAGCCAGTTCTGTTCTCAGTGTAGCATGGGAAATTCCATGCAACATAGTGTGCTTCATGTGTTTGAAGGATACCACCGGCTACACAAGAAACATAGTAATGCTGTCGCTAGGAAGAGCTCATCATAATGTAATCCTGGTTCTGAAATGAGCAACAGATTAATTTGTATGTTACCAGTGATAAGATCTGAAACCTTATGTGCATTTCTCCTGTAAAACAGAGGGGACAATGGTCCATTTTCATTGGTGTCATGAAATGGTCCATCATCAGTGGTGTAGCATGCTCCCAGAAGTGTGCAGTCATGATGCCTCTGAACAGATAATTTATCTTTAAGTTCAGAACATAAGACAAAGATTAAACTCTTGGACCCCACCAATGGATAGGAAATTTAGAAATCACATCTATATTCATCACTACCATAGTAGTCAGAGATAGTTGAGAAGTTTGAATACCACGTTAGTTCTACTAACACCTACAGGTGTACAGAGCATGACTTCATGTCCAGTTATTTTGGGGCATAAAGCTTTGCAGATGCATAGTGGCTGATTTCTACAAGATTTCACTTTTTTTTTTGTCAGCAGCACATGTGTGGGCAAGAGAAATACCAGTTAATTCTAATACATGCTGTCAAACTGTATATGGTAAGATTCATCAAATAATGTTGAGATTTTCTTTAACCAAATTGCACAATTATTTTAGAGGACAGACATGCTTTGCAAATACAAAATGGTCTTTGAAACAAAGGAAGATGCTGTGTGTGATAGGCAGTAATCCTGAGTAGAGTAATAAATAAAACCATGCAGGCCCACTTACAGGAGCAGTTGGAAAAACAGCCTCAGGTCAATTGTGGCCATTCTAAACTGTTAGGTTTGGGTATATTTTTTGCATTCCTCTTACCCATGTCCAGCACAGAGCTGGCCATAACGTGATGGTAAGAACATCCTGCTCACAACATTATTACAGATAAATTTCATTAGACACAATAACAGTAACTTTTTTACGACTCTGGGCAATGTTTACGTTTTTGCTTAGAATATCTGTGAAACACTTTGTGTGAACTGTGGGTATGTTTTGTTTTCCATTACCCTTCACTCTAACAGAAACCAGTTTAATAGTCTAAAAATAATCTGCATTTTGGCTGTCAGCTTAAATCTGTCCTAATGGAGTTTGCTATGCTGCATCTGCTTGCCTGGATTTAAACACTAGATAAGAAACTTGTCTGTTACGACAGCAACCTATAGGGAAGTGAGATTGTTTATATTAGCAACGTGCTCTAAAAAGCAAGTGATCGTTGTTTAATGTGCCCATGCATTGCCTAATGAGTTTTGTTGCACTGGAACACTGGAGCTATAACTGGTAGTTGATACAGCTGTATGCACCTGGTTCTCATAGGATAATTGACAGCTTCAAATGCGTATTTTTGTGAGTGTTGCTTTTCTTCAAAAATTCTGGAAGTGTATATTTCTTCATATCTCATATTACCAAGATACATTTTAATAGCACACACTTCAGGGGTTTTAATAATGTTTTCTCTTTCTGCAGTATTTTGAAGGAAAAGAGAGCGATTTCACTCAGAAGAGTGATATAATAGATTAAATTACATACAAATATGGCCTTATTTTCTTATTCTTAAAACACATGCCTATTTTTGCTGCATTATTCCAAGACACTGTTCCTGTGATACATTCCAAACAGGCATCCATCAGGTAACAATTTATGGAAAGCTGGTGAGAAAGCAACATCACTAACAGCAGTTTCAGAAAACTGAAATTTGTCTTTTGGAACATATTTACCATATAGCTACATTTAAAAATATACAGAAAATAATTTCAAGAGACAGGACAACTATTGCAGGCCATCAGATAAGTCAAGCATGAGAGCAGCAACATAAGGAATCTCAAATCTAAACATTGCCTGCATACCATTTAAATAGCTTGTATTTACAGCTGTGCCATATGATTTAAAATTGACCTCTTTTGATGTGAGCTCTGTAATCTCAAATGTCACATCATGTGGTTGTAATATGCAGAGTAATGAAGCAGGTGATAATTGGCAATCCTAGATTTTGTGGCACAGCAAGCACAGTTCATGTCTGATGTGTGCTCTGTCATGCTCCGTTACAAACCTACTGGCAAACAAAATTAGCACATTTGAAGTCTTAGTTTTCTTTCCATCTACCTACAGTACTTTCCTGTACATTGGAAGTGCATAAGTGGAAAATGTAAAAAAGGTTGTAACATTGCTGTAACATGCAGCTAACTGCTGTCATGCTGACTTTGTACAATTCTTGAGAATTGTACAAAGTGGTCTCACATGTTTGTTGGGAGATTGCTGTGTACTTTGGAGTCAAGGAGATTTGCACCAGCTTGTACCGAGCTGCAGCAGAACCAGGCTGGGCATACCCCAGTGCTTGTTCACTGACAAGTTCTCAGCTGACAAATTCACCCTGCCACAGAAGCTTACTGGTTTGTGATTTCCAAACCTGTAGCCAGGGCATCTCTGCACCAAGTGATGTCTGATGGAAGGTAGAAGCCCTTAGATTGGCACATGGTCTGTTTTGCCTTGACCTGATAATTAAAATGTTAGTGTTCCTGGCCAAAGTAACTGAGTTTGGAGTGACAGCTGCCCTTCCTGAGGAGGTGGGAAGGAAAGGCTGACTCACACACTTCTTTTACACCTAGAATCTCATGTTCTTCTCATTTTCCTTTACTTCTGGTTGCCATTTCTCCTGTACACTTGACTTTGACTACTCAGCCACCATTCTTGAGTAAGCAACTAATTTCTTCATACTATTTTCCTGTTCAGGCTGTCACTGCCAGCTTAATAGTAGTACCATGTGTGAGGAGCATTCCATCTTGATCCAGCCTATCCCTTGTCTTGCTGATCTCAGTATGAAATCTTACATTTCGCTTGCCCAGGTATAACTTCCATTCCAGGCTTCCGGGTAATAGTATTTTATTGAACTATGCCCACATTACAGTTATTAGCATATTTTTTCCCCATCTTCAGAGGCAGGTCTTGTGTGAAAAAATAAGACAACCAAGAGCACTTTATGTCCATCAAGAGGTTCAGCAGCAGTTGCCTATGAATGATGACACTTGTGATAAATCTGGCCTTTCCATTTGCAGCAGAGGAACAAACAAAGCCTAAATTGGTGTCAGTGAGTCACTGCATGAGAGACGAGTTTCAAAGCATTCCTGTTCTCCACAGAATAGTAATGTTCTCAAAAGTGCATTTTCACATACAGCTGTTACTGATTCAGTGCTTATAGAATCAACAACTGCTGTAGTGTGTTTTACACTGAGCCATGGAATTTGGCAACAAGAAAGGGAGGATGACTCTTTGAAAATTCTTGTTCACTGAATATACCTTGCACTTCTGACAATAGGCTGGGCTTTGTTTTGCATGAAAAAAACTGAAAACAGATAATTTGCCACTTGAATTAAAAGAACTGTAGGATGGCAAAAGAGTGTTTGGGAGTTGTGATGGAGGTGAAATCACCTCAGTCAAAAAAATCACTTGCATGTAAGCCCTGGCCTTGCAGATATTGTTGAAGTTTGCTAAAATACAAGTACAGATATACAAATCACTTGCTGAAAACTGTTAGGAATATTTTCAGCTTTCTGAAAAAGAATGAAAGATGCAAATGAACTGAAGTTTCTTTCAGGAATTTCAAGATGTAGCATGGAATGAGTTTTTTTATCAGTAAAAGTGTGCCAGGCAGTACTTTGTGGTTGTTGCACCTATTACACTACATCTATAATCATCTGGAAATGAAGAGGAAAAGCTAATCATTTGCCAGTTCATCTTTTGGAGGGAAGGGAAGAAATTTTCACTATAGATTTTGGTCAAGAAACAATGTGAGTCAAAAGTAATGTAGTGAGGAAAAGTAAGCTTGCACTTGTGCTGAAAGGATGAGTACAGACACTCCAGAAGCATTTCTACTAGTAAAGAAGACTTGTTCATCTTGCACATGGTCAGGCTGTTCAAAACTTTAATAGAATCAGCCTGAAAAATGCCCTAATGTTCTTATTACATAGGATACTATTGAGTAGAAATATTCGGAAGCTTATTGAAAGAGCAAGTCGAAACCAGTTATACCTAGTTGGTTTTGTTCACTTTTTTTTGAGTTCTCCTATTGCATTGCCTTCTGAGAGGTTTTGTCCCCAGCCACGTGTGCAAGAGGAGCATAAGCAAAGCTGTAATTGCTTGACTGATTAAACTTCCCAAATAGGGCCAAATCTTCTATGGTTACATCTCAAGAAAATATACTTTAAAAATTAGAGAGCTTTTCCTTTAGTGTTAGAATTTTTACTGTCTTAATAATACTTTTTAGCACTTATGTTACAGAAGGTCGGATGAAAGGCCACAGTCACCCATGTAATTTTACATAATGCTTTGATTGCTTATAATGCTTTATAATTTGAAGAATTTTATTGCTCCCATTGAAAAGAGTAAGCCTCTTTTGCCCCATCCTTCACTGTGTCTCTAGACAGCCAGAGATTAAAGTGTGATTATTGTAGTTCTTCTTCACATCATAATCAAGTCAAAGATTCCTGCAATTTTACATAACAATATAGTGGTCTTTGACTAACAGAGTGTCTTCTACACTTTATGGCTGTTCCTTTCCTCCAACACATTTTTCTTTGCCAAATGTGGCTGAAGATCAGTATTTGAGACGACTCCATAACTGTGAGTAATTGTGTTGGTGTACTTTGAATGCTGTTTTAAATAGATATATTCTCTGATAAAGTATGAGCTACATGTTACTAGCACTTCACTCTATTCTGAAAACCTTGTAAACCTAGTATGAAAATAACCATGAATCATAATAATTAGATCTCCATTTGAAACATTAGCCAAAGTCTTTTAGGAAACACAGTCTTCACAGTTTTCAATTAGCAATTAAAATGTTTAAAGAGTCACTGTTGTGATGTGCCAAGCTTCTTCAAATTTCCTAGCCCACAAACTGTATTTCCTATTTAAAATGCATAAAGAGCTACAGAAATGGAAGGGCAGGTTACAGCTGTTGTATACAGAACTGTAGTGAGATATAAAGCTATTGAAGGAAGGAATTCTCCATCTTTCAGATTATTTTATTTTTTGGATGTTACATCACTAACAATTGATCAATACTGTGACACTGTTGCCTTGTCTATCCTTCATGGATCAAAAAGATTGGAGCAGATTTCTGCATGACAGTGGAGTCTAGGGAAATGCTAATGCATTTTTGGCAAGATGTTATGCCTGGTGGGCAAGGAAGCCAGTCAGTCATACCTGATCTGTGAATAGGCAGATTTCCCTGTTTTCTAATAATAACATTAAAGATCATGTTCTAATGCACTAAACAAAATTTAGGTTCCCTCTGTAAACACTTCTCTTCAGTAAAACTCTAAGTGTTCCACAAATCACTTTCCACTTGCAGTAGAAATCCTCAGCTGATACATAGAAGGGGAACCTTAATTGTCCAGTGCACTTACTAATTCATTTGTAGATCTGGCAATGAAAATGTGACTCCCTTCACAAGCGTCTTTCACATTTGCTAAACAGTGTTTATTCCAGCCTGGAACATAGTTTCTTGCTTTTCACAAATTACCATGAGCATGACTTAAGAAGGCCCTTGAAAAAGGCTGGAGTCAACAGGTGGGATGAGTGTTTTCTCTGGGCTGGAGAGCTGTGGAATGTAGAAAACACAACTTTAACATCTGTCTGTTCACACCAGGGTAAGATGATGAGGTTGGTGCCTGGCTGTAGGAATCCAACCAGCCTCACAGAGTTTTAGGTACCTGTAAGGCAAAATCACTTCTGACTTAAAGTCTTTATGGATACTGCAAGACTTGTGAGCACTGGAGGGTCTCTTGGAAGAACAGTCTATGTTTTTTTACTCTGGCCTAGTTAGAAACAGCTAGGCAGAAAAAGCCCTGGGGGCCTTGGTGGATAGGAGCCAGAAGTGTGCCCCTGTGGCAAGGGTGGCTAGTGGTGTCCTGGGCTGCATATTAGCAGTGTTGCCAGCAGCTCAGGAGTGACCCTTCCCCTCTGTTCAGCACTGATGAAGCCCTGTGTGGGGTGCAGTTCCATCCAGTTCTGGGCTTGCCCAGTTTTGGCCTTCCCAGTACAAGAGAGACATGGACATACTGGAGAGAGCCCAATGAAGGATTGTGAAGATGATTAAAGGAGTGGAGCATCTCTTGTGTGAGAAAAGTCTGCAAGAGCTGGGACTGTTCACTCTGGTGAAAATAAGACTTGGGTGGGAAGTTTATATTATAAATAAATAGAAAGACCTGAAAGGAGGGCGCAAAGCAGGCAGAGCCAGGCTCTTTCCACTGGTACCCAGTGAGAGGTACCCAGTGAGAGGACCAGAGGCAATGTCACACACTGCAGCACAGAACATTCCCTCGGAACATTAGGAAGCACTTTTTCACTGTGAGGATGGCTGGGAGGCTGTGGAGTCTCTATCCCTGCAGATACCATGTCTGGACATGGTCCTCAGCAACTAGCTGTAGGTGGCCCTGCTTGAGCAGGAGGGTTAGAACAGATGATTTCTGAGGTGTCTTCCAACCTCAGCTGTTCTGTGATTCTGTGGTATCTTCGTATTTTTAACTGAAAGTTTAAAAAGCCCTTCTGCAGTAGTCTTTCAGAGATATCTTCATGCACAGTAAAAGAACATAAGAATTTCTGGTTCCTTTTAAAGAATTAAACAGAATAGTCACAATGTTATGTGGGGATGCCTCATCCATTTATATATGTGTATATATGAAATCTCTGCACCCTCATGCAAGAGAAGAAATGAGTTTGTTGTAGATCCTGTTAGATGAATGATCTCTTAGTTGTAAGCAGGATATGTAGAACTTGCTACTTACTGATATCTCTGGAGCTAATGTAGCTAATGTTTCTAATGCTTTGGCTGCAGAATTTAATAGGAAGCAGATAGGTTAAAGTAGAGCACTCTGATGCATTTTGTGACAGGATCTGGTCTTTATAATTTCCTGCTTTTAAAGTAATTTCCTTTTGAAAGCTTGTTTTTGACATGTTCTGTTTTAGACATGGCTGTTATCCTGAGGAAGTTTTAGCAAAATAGTTGTGCTGCATCTAATCACTCTTGGCAGATCGTTCTGCACATAAACCTCCTTGACTGAGACCACAGTTTTGCAGCTGTTTGGCCAAAGTGAATTGAGTTCATTTTAGGCCATATGAGAGAGTTGATGGTAATTGGCATCATTGTTTACTGGAGCCAGCAGGGAAGCAGATGAATGAGTGGATATTGACTCTGAGTTGCTCTCAGCTCATCAGACTAGGTTCAGGCAAGTGATGAACCAGATGTGGATGTCTGTGCTCTCTCCCTTGCATCTGTTGGGAAATAGAGTCCTTAACTCTCCCAAGCCATGTATCCTCAAGCTGACCTGCAGTTCATTATCAGTATTTATTGCTGTTGTCTGCTCCTAGCAAATCCCTTCTTCTCTCCTTCCCCTGAGTGCCAGATGCCTGGTGTACAGCAAGGTTTATTCCCTGCCTTAGACATGTATACACTTGTGGCAAACAATAACAATCATTTACAAGCTCTAGGTAGGATCTGGAACCAGCAGACAAGGTACTTGGTGACACATTTCTTCATGCTTCACAATCTTCCTGAGATATTTTTTATCCCAAGAGAATCATATTTGTGTACCCAAGTGTAAGGTAATAGTCAGTTTTGTCCTGTATGATTACAATAGAACAGCAGTGAGAATCAGTAGCAAAACTGGAGCAATGCCATTGTTGTTATATTTTGCCTCTACTCTATAATAAATAATTTCCCATTATAGAGCCTGACAGTTTGGTGTCATCCTTAACTGTTCAGTTCAGAAGATTTACTCAATACAGACTGCAAGAAAATGAGGAACTTTTAGTATTGCTCTGGCTTTAAGCTACAGCTTAGTTTACTCCCCTAGCTGTGAACAAGTTTGGATATGGTTTTCCAGAGCGTAAACTACTTTTTGATTGTGTAAATTCCTCAGTTCTTAAGAAAAGTAAAGTGTGCCTTGAGTGCTAGTGCACACTGAGATACCCAAACACAAACTGCAAATGCAGCTATCCTGGTACCTGGATTTTAAAAGTGTAACAAATATAGCAGCAATATTTTTTTTAAAGAAAACTGGATATACTAGATGTTTTCATCCCTTAGAGGTAGGCCTTAGAGACATGATAATCTGGGCACAAACAAGGATAAAATCTGACACTATACAGAATAAAGTGTGTTTTCTAGGTTTGCTTAATGTTTGCATCTGCAACTTAATACTGAGCTTCACATTACTTACTGTCAGGTATTAACATCTTCATAGCTTGGAAAACTTACATGTAGCTATAGGAATGCTTCATTTTAAGATGTTGTTTATAGCATTTCAAGTAGGATGACCTTTAACATTTTATACATGCATCCAGATAGGCAGTGCTAATCTAAGCTGTGCTTTGTAGAAGCCTAGTTGAAGTTCACTAACAAGCAGGAGGAATTCGAATGAATGAATCTTTTCTAGTTCCTATACAGTCATTGCTTTGCACTTGAATTCTTACAAGACCTTTTGCAGAGGTATTTCTTTCCTGGCCAAGGATATGCTTGTGTGCTTGAGTGGAAACATGAGAGGCTTTATACCAATACCAGATTGTTCTCTAAATTTAGCCACTTCTAGTTGTTATTTTAAACTGAGTGTCAAACTGGAGAGTTATTAGGGCAGTAACTGTAGTTTGTTTGAAAAAGAAGAGAGAACGTTGCACAGTGAAGTTGTCTTATATGGAAATAAGATGAGTGGTATGTGTAGTTTGGACTACCACATGTAGGTAAAAACCAGAAAGCTGTAATCAATGTTTGTTTTTATATAAATTTGGAGTGAATATAAAGTGAATACAAATTCACAGCTGATGGGTGTTGAAGCCAAAAATAGTTACTTAATCAATCTTCCCTTACTAACCCAGGAATGAGAATCTTTTCCTGTCCTGGGTCGGCTATTTTTCTGTTAGTTAAAAAGTTCTCTTTTCATGGTTGCTTAGATTTTGTGCTGTTTTTTTGAGAGACACCATTTTGTGTTTCCTGTTAGTTATGCACCTAGAAGGAAGTTTCTTTACTGTGCCTATGGCTGATGCACAGCCTAGTCCGCTGAGAGAGAGAAAAAGTTGAAGCCCAGAGCAGTAAAGGAGTCTCAACAGAAGTCCATAGCCTGAAAATATTTAAACAATTCTGCGAAAAGACACAAAAAAACTACTTTATCTTTGAAATTTGCTGGAAAAGGAATTGTTGTCTGCTGGACATTTAGCTGAATCATCCTCACAAGAGCTTTTCTAAGCCAGTGGTTGTACCCTCTGATTTTGCACAGTGTGTGTATGAGCTGTTTTGTACAGCAGTGTACCCCCTGGTAGGGAAGGGTGGCAGATGGAAGGGGCCTCACAGGAATGTTTTGCTCTAGCCTGATCAAAGAAGGCAGCCTGTAAGGTCTTTTGAGAGAGATGTTTGCAGGCTTTACCTGGCCAGGGGGTCTATGCATTTAAGCACAAGTCAGTAAGGAGGTTGCATGGTGTGCCCAGGGAATCTGCTGCAGAGTTTCCATTGGTGCTTCTGTGGTCACTCTTGTTCCCTGAGGTACCTGAAGGTGACAGGAAGAAGCACTGCAAAGGCATGGATGAGGGTTTAGGAGTGGTAGATTGTCCAAAGCCATGAATGCATTAGATAGATAGACTACAGTAAATCTGTTGAAAAAGGTGCTGAAGGAGCCCAGGTCAAAGAGGAATTGATAGGCAGCATGGAATTTCAAAATTTATCCAGGAGCCATGGCTCTGCTTTTCAATCACTTTATCTCTTCCAACTTTTTATAGCAGTATATTGCCAAACAATAAATTAACTTTTTTCCAGAAAGCTGAGAGAATTATAAAAATTATGAAATATTGAGACCTCTGTAAGTCCACTATCAACCAATTCTGCTGCTCATGATCTCTAGCTAATACCAATAGTCTTATGTCAGCAGCAGTCCACAAGCCTCTACAACCAAAGAGCCATAAGCTCTGAGGGAGAATGGACCAGTACCGTGACAACTTCAGTGAACACCAGAAATGAACACAAGATGGGTTGTTCAGTTCCAAACTTTTATGCTTCATTAAATTATTCCCTGGTCAGATTAAAATCAAACTGATTATATAAGTAATACTCCAATTAATTGATTTTGCTCTTTTCTCCAGTTATGACATATTTTTAATTTTCAATTATGCAATTAATTAAATTAATTGCTTTTAAAACACCAGCTGTAATGAACTACCCTATACTTAACCGCTTTATTCTCCTATCTCACCAGCTTATTGCACAATTGCATAATATTTAATAATAATAATGTGAAGATAAGCACAACACAGTACAGTGCAGGCAGAGAATTGAGGCCAAGAAGAGGGTACGGACTGTAGGGGGAAATCAAGACTACCAAAAATTACCAAAGCTTTCTGAACTGTTTCCATTATGGTCTAAAAGAGTGTACTGTGTGTAGTAACTGATTTGCACAGAAGGCAAGAAACTTATCCCTGAGGCAGGGATAACTTACCTGTAGAAAGGTAACTCCACAAAGCCTGGGTGCTTGGGCACTTCCAGGACCCTGGACACCCCAGATGGCTCAACACTAGAGCCAGGACTTGTCTTTTTCTTTCTTCCTTTCTCTCTGTCTGTCTCCTTCCTTAATTAACATCTCTCTCCCTCTTCTCTTTTACCCTATCCCTTTATCCAAAACCCACTGCTGTGTGTTTATATAGGAGGTCAGGGACAAACACACTGATTTCCTTGCCAAGGGTGTAATTTACTAAAAAAATTTAGTGAACTTTTGCAGACCCTCTGACTTTTGTCATTCCTTTTGACCAGAAGCTTCCATGAATCTTACAGAATCTTTCAGAAAATTTAGTTACCTATTTGCATGATGCATTTTATTGACAATGCCCCCCTCATATTTTTTCAATGGAAAAGGTAAAATATATATAGCAAAGTTCTTTGCAGCATTCTTGTGTCATTACATTTTCCTAAATACAGAATGTGAAGATTTTTTGCCTTAGATGATTGTTTCTTACTAGGTCATTTTCTATCAGTTTCTTTGTAACTTTAGAGACCAGGCTTTTCCAGACAGCTGTGTGAGCTCTTGTGCTTTCTTTCTTCCTCAGAGCACTGCAGCTATAGGAATGCTGACTCATACTTTGGGTTATTTCAGTATCATGCATTGAAAAGTTGTCCTTTTTTTTTTTTTTTTTTTTTCCGAGTTCCCAATGGTTATAAATGTTCCCCTTGTTTTCCAAGATAAAACTTGTCAAACATCTTCTCTTGTGGCCTGGTTTACTCTCAGCTTCTGAGGTGTGGAGGAGCAATAGCTCTGGGAGTTTCCCCTGCTGTGTGCTCTGGAAGTGGATCTTTCTCTGGCTTCACAGTAGCGGGAGAGGCTGGGGACCAAGTCAGAAGGTAGCACTGGTACCATGTTTCATGGCAAATATCTCTTGTTTTTGTGTTGTGAAGCAGCTGTTGATGCTATTTGAGTCTGGAGCTTGGAGCAGAGGCTGGAAAAGACATTCCTACACCTTTTTACTCTTAAGAGTCAAGCAGCCTGTGTATGAAATTTGAACCCAAAATAGTGGTTGTCCAGCTTATCTAATCTCTCATTAACATTAGAAAGGAATTAATTGTCTATGTATTCCCAGAGATGTCCATTGATACTTCTTGGATGAGCACAACTGCAGATTTCTTCAGTAAACAATGAGCTTTCTCTGCAAGCTGCAGAAGTTTCTGACTCCACAGGGTAACAGGCAAAACTGGTGGGACCAACTGCAGGGACAGGCTTGAAAGTCTCTTTCTGGAATTGTTTCACTAGAAACAAAGCAGCGAGTCACTGCCAATGACAGCCAGACTTGCCAGCACTCCTGCTGACGCTGTGAGCAGCGTATGGGAGCGCTCACATGCACCCAGCACTAGCTCCTGGCTCCCACTTCCCCTCAAGGGATGCGTGTTTGCAGAAAATACTTTTGCTACAGAGAATTCACTCTTCTTGGGGAAGCTGCAGACGCAGAGAACATATGTTGGGATCGGCACTGAATGTATTTGTTGATGCTGTATGAACTTCGGTAATGCCTTCAAGCATTCCAGCATTTGTCTTGTCTCAACTTCTGAGTTATACTTTATGGCAAATATGACACTAAAAGGCATTCTCAGAAAACATGGACTAAGGACTGTTTTTAGAAAGACCACACAAAGCTTGGCAGATAGAGCAAAGTTATTTCTGCGGGGTTTATTTTCTGCATAGTTTGTTTTTATTCAGAATAAATGTGAGGCACATGCTGCTTAGTTAGGCTTGTGTGTTCATACAGTGGATGCCACAACCAGCACAGGCAGGCCTCCAAACTGAAAAATAGCAGTAGGAGCTGGGAGGAAACAGGAGGATACTGTCACAGTGTGCTTATTCTACACTTTGTTCATACCTGAGCATCCAACTGAGATCACTCTTGGGTACTGACAGCCAGCTGGGAGGAGGTGAGGTCAGATCTGCTGGCACATTTTGGGGTCCTTTACTTGCATTGTGAGCAACACTCAAATGTAGGGTGCACATTTGCAAGTGATCCACTCCTTTGGGGTAATGTTAAGTGCCCAGTGAGATTTAGCACACCAAGTTTAAGTTAATTTAAATAGTGTTTTATGGATTTACATAAACTTCATTGATGTCTGTTTGGCCACCCTAGGATCACAGAATCACAGAATATGCTGAGCTAGAGGGGTCCCATCAGGATCATCAAGTCCAACTTGTGGCCCTGCTCAGGACACCCCAAGAGTTCCACCATGTGCCTGAGAGCATTGTCCAAACTCTTCTGGAACTCTGTCAGGCTGGTGCTGTGACCACTTCCCTGGGGAGCCTCTTGCAGTGCCCAAACACCCTCTGGGTGAAGGACATTTTGCTGATATCCAACCTAACCACCCTTGACTTAGCTTTGTGCTCTTTTCTTGGGTCCTCTCACTGGTTTCAAGAGTGCAGAGATTGGTGCTGGCCCTTCCACTTCTCTTGTGAGGATGTTGAAGAGCACAATATGGCCTCTCCTCAGTCTCCTCCTCTCTAGTGATTTAGCCTTAGTGATCCCTTAGAGGGAATAATAATAATATAATCATAAAAAAAATCTAATGGTAGGCTATAAACTCAATGACTTTGGAAAGCTTTGTCAAGCTTTTACTTCGACTGTGAAACAGGAGTCAGTGAGGACATCTTGAAGAAAAGAGTGTCATGAACTGCCAGGGTCAGATTGATAGATTTTTTTCAGTGACTCATTTATATCTCAGGTTTTATTTCAGTCCTGATAAATGTGTCTTACAGCTCAAGTGGGGGTATGCTGAATTCCTTTGTGAGCAATTGCCCGAGGAAAATACTAGATATTTACTGGAATGACATTGCAGAAAGTGCTGAAATTCACCAACATTGTCATGAGCTTTTCACTTCAAAAGTAATCTAGGAAAAAAAAAATATTTGAGGCTTGTGTTACAAGCATCTGTGATGTTTAGCATCTGTGATGACAAGTGTCCCAGGGCATCTAGGGAGCATTTGAAGGGGATGCCTGAAGGAATTCATTTGTTGACTGTTGCCTAGTAAGGGGAAGCAGACAGGCCACCATAATGTGACAGACATATAAAGACTGGACTGGGACGAAGTTGGCAGAGCTCTGTGCCTGGTGACATCCGATGGCCTGAGGTGAATTCAGATGTGTTAGGTGGTTCACTGAGTTGGACAAAGTAGGATTTGACTAGCTATTTTAATTAAAATAAACCTAGGGAAGCTCAAAACTCGGTTGCTTACAATCAGCAGTTAGATACACTGTAGAAAGCCAAGTACTGCTTCCTAAATCTTCTAGATAACTAAACATTCATACCATTCACTGGCATCTATCTCTTTCTGTTCCTTATATCGGAGTATGCACAAGAAGTTGTCTTTTGCTTTTGATACTAAGTGATTCTCACTAGTTTTGGATAGTTCAGTTGTCCTACTTGAAGCAGAAGCCCCATGACTGAATCTCCTTCCAGTGGTTCTAGGGACTGCAACTATTCAGGGACAGGGGAGAGAATCCTAGGGCATCAACCCTTCCCCACAGAGGCCCAGAGCATCTTGTAAAGTACTTTGTGAATTTTATGGATATTTGAGACCATCAGTAAATTCACCACGGTGTGTGTGTGTCTGAGATGTTCTAGAGATTACAGTTATATGTCTTGGGGCTGTTTTGATAAACCCTTCTCCAATTTTGTGGATTTTGGCTCAGTCTGTCTGCACACCTCATACACACTCTCAGTTGCTACCAGCCCCTGCCAAGCAGGAATGATGCACAGGACAGCAAGCCTAGAAGCATCCCTAATAAACTGAAGCCAATCTTTGAAATAGTTAATTGATGGATGCAATTGTGCAGAACTCCAGGAAATATTAGCCATGGACCTGGTGGTTGTGATGTTCAACATCAATAGATGTGCTCCTTGACTGAAGGTTTTGTGATTGTGCATGTTGAATCTCCACCATTGCATGCACCTGGTCCAGGAGGAAGCTTCCTGGGGCAGAAGATGAGTCACTGCAGCTGCTTTCTTGCTTAGGGTCAGTTACTCAAGAGTGGCCATTGAGTGAGTAGAGCAGGAGCTAAGGGGCTGCTCAACAGCAGTCAGTGATAGTCAGTGATAAACTCATTATAAGACAGTGATCTCCAGCAGTGTTTGGAAGCTGATGGTGTGGCTAATCCAGTTCCCTCAGGTGACTTGTGACCAGGTCACTGCCAGCAATCTTCAGGATCTGGTAAGTTCACCTGTAAGCTTTTTCTATAGCCAGCTGTTTCAGCTCATGTATATAAATATGTGGCTCATTGTCTGCAGTTCTGTTTACATTTTATGATGTGAGATCATTTATCAGTCCACCATGAGCCTGACAGTTATCCCAATGTTTCTGGTATAAAAAAAGAGTATGAAGACACAAAGCTTATGTAAAGCAGGAAACTGAACTCATGGAAGTTCAACTTCTGATGCCAGTGAAACCAAATATATATTCCAAGTATTTTTTCCCATCTGTGTGGGACCTGGGGCCCAGCCAAGTATCAGAATAAATGTAATTTCTACAATCCAAGCAGAACTGTAGTTTCCCTTGGAGAGATAAGGCTTATGGACAAAGGCTACCTTTTAGTTCATCTGATGTAGCTGGGAAAGACAGGCAAGTGTTCAGGCAGATGAGCTCTCTTCCAGAGTAATGGAGTAGGCCAAGTGATTTGGCAGATGCTGAGAGAGCAGATCCAGGCAGTAGAAAAGTTTAGCTTTTATAATCTTGCATTTAGTGTATCCACATGGTTTGCAAATGCACTCCAGAAGGCCACCAGTTGAGGATTTTTTATTTCCCCAAGGGAAAACCTGGTCCAAGACCTCCCATGCATGCTGTGACCCTGCTCTGTCATGCATGAAAGCCAAGTCATGATGGGCAGACTTCTGCTCCCTGCTCATGCCAAAGCTTCCTCCTCTCCCTCCCAGGGCCACTGCTTCCCGTGTCCAGTCTTCCTGCTTCCCTGAGTCCAGGATTGCTTCAGAGTCTGGCTTAGATGGTGAGCATCAAGGGCCTTTAATTTAACCCCTTTGCAGTACACCAATGACATTACTCAACCAAGAAATCTTTACTTTTGATGTGCAAAAGCCTGATCTTCCAGATGATGGATATCCAGACATTCAGAAACCAAAACAGGGTTGATTGGGTTGGAGTATCTCTTTCTTCTCTTTCTTAAACTCTTACTCCGCAGAGTAAGAGCTGTTCTTGTCACTGATCGAAGGAGAAGTGTGGCCTCATAAATGCCCTCTTTTAAAACACAACAAGAAATCTCTTGTTTCATGGTCTGGCTTACCAAATTCCTCATGTTGGCTCCCTGTGGGGTGCTGGCCTTCGGTTTGATGTGGATTGCAGGTTTGATAGTTTTTTCTTCAAAGATATGTCACCAAAACTGTGTGGATTACATGGGCAGGTTTGCCTTGGCCAGGATAAGATGTGCTCATATCACAGAGCACATTTTGCACACATAATACAGAGCAATAATTACCTGCATACTCCACCACATCATACCATGTGCACCTGTGTAAGAAAATAAAAGGAGTGATGAGCAAAGTAAATAGACAACATAATGCAAAGGAGGGAAATTCTGTATTTTTCTGCTGAAGGAGAGATGTGCTCCACCAGGGCAAGCAGCTGTGCTGAAAGAGATGTCACAGTGCATTCTCCTGTGCGCTTGATCCTGGTGGAAACATGATTTAGCAAAGAAATAGAGCTAGTAATGAAAGAGATGACAACTGTGAACAAATAGATGCCTGTCAATTTCTACTGTATCTGCTTTTTATCTTTAATATTTCCTGTGCACTGGGAGCAATGAAAACTCATTTAGGATGCCAAAGAATAAAGAAAAACTTTTTTCAATTATTTCTCATCCATAAATTCACATCAGAGAATCTTGTGTCTCCAAATATTACCTATGTTCTGTTGATGTATACCAGCTAACAGAAGTCATAGAGACGTCTTTTGGAAAGAACTGTTTCAAGGAAAATCAGAGATACACAACAAAAACTTGGCACCCTTTGTGTTAGCAGATGAAAAGTTGTTGAAATTATGTAATGAGTAGCATGAAAACGAGAACTGAGTGCTGTGAACAGCAGATTACAGAGACAGACGGGTTGGTTGGAACAACGGAAACAAAATTTGAAAGCGGATAAAAATTACTGAGGTCATTGTGAAAGGAAAAAAGCTCTCATGCTTGTGGCTCGGGACAAACAGGAGATCTGGTGCATGATGTAAGGACCTTGGGACTTGAAGGAGGACAAGGAGAGAAAGCATCCCCAGTGCAGTGGAACAGCTCCTCTAAATCAGAAGCAGAAGACAGCAGCTCAGGCTGGACCCTTGCCAGACCTTCACAGGCAAGATGATGGATGGAGGCTGGAAGACTTTTCCTGGATGGTAGTAGCTGCAAGCAGATGCTGCAGACACAGAGTGTTTCAGGGCTAATTGTATTAGTTTTGACAGGCTTGCTAACATTTCTGAGCTTCCTGGGGGAGCAAAGGCCAGGGCAGGAGGTGGAGCTGGTAGTTAGTTCATAAAGCCATCCTTTGTGAAAGGAGCCTTGGAAGATTTATGCCCAGGACTGGCAAACAGGACCTCTCTGGCCTGGTCTGGTGAATGTGGCAAGAAAAAGATCAAGTCATTAATCTCAGTCCTTGCAGGGAGACAGTTCATAAAGTAAGGTGAGCTGGAGAGAAAGCTGCCGGAGGAACTCCTGTTGTCAGGTTCGTCCATTTGGCCAGAGAAGGGTGAGTGACTGGTGAACTGAGGTGAGAGCCTGGGTGAACTGCCTGGGTGTTCATCACACCAGGATTTTCTGAAAAATTCTTTTGTTTTTAATAAATACTACTCAGCTTTGTGAGAGTTACCTGGAAACCCTGTTGACTCTCTGAAGAAGATGACTAGCACAGGGGCAGATTTGATGGGGTATTCAGGTTCCCTCCCTGCCTGGAAGGGCAGCCAGCAGTGGCCAGGTGGGACCATAGGCTTTTTCTGCAAAGAAGTGACAGCTTTAGGCTTGAAACTGCTGATGCTTCTGTAGACATGGAAGAGAAGGAAAGACCTTGACAATAGTAATGCACGTCAGTCACTGCAGACAGCAAACACAGAACAGTCACCTCCTGCTTCTCCATCCCTCAGCTATTTTCACAGAGCTAATTTTAAGAAATCATGGAGAAGACAAGGAGGCTTAAAGAACAGAACATTTTTTTCATTTATGACAATACTGATTAGTCCCAGGGCATACCATGTAGGTCGTCTGGTGTGAATTTTACAGTTTACCAGAAATAAAATGATCTGTGGCTTGATGGGAATGAAAACACCAGTTATACACTGCAGCATCAAGTAGCTTTAATCATGGCACCACCCTGAATGTTTTGGGACTGAGTCTCTACATTCATTAATTTGGGCCAGGTTTTTCCACTCAGCCCTGCGTGTGTTGTGAGTGCATTCATCTGTCCAGGGGAGAAACTGCTGCTGCAAGTCTCCCAAGGGCCAAGGGGAATGGATTAAACACCAGCTCTGGCAAAAGCGGATCACTGTCTGTCTTCTTTTAAAACAATTTTATTAGCAGACACTCTGAAATTAGTTATTTACCATTGTAGTTTTAATCAATCTCTTTCCACCAGTGAGCAGAAACAAATACAAGTAGATATAGGTGAAGAAAGTAACAGTTCACTAAAAAAATGAAATAGCAACAGGCAAAAAATAACACTAATAGTCACTAGTTACAAAGGTGCTGTAATCTCACTGACACCTGGGGAGCAAGGGTAAACTCAAAATGGGGGAGTGGCCCCCCTAATCCGGTGCCCTCCTCAGGTGACTGCACTGTCAGGGGGACACAAGGGAGAAAGCAGACAGACCCTACTCAGTGCAACCTTCTCTCTGGATCAAAAAAAAAAGGGAAGGTAGGAGCTTAGAAAGCAGCTCTGGTGGCAGAACTGCGGGTGTAGCCAGGACACTCCACCCGCACAATGTCAGCCCCGGGTTCATTGGGTGTTGGTGCTGTGGTCTTGCTGCCTCCTGCTGAACTCCACCAGTGTTGGTGCTGCTGTTCCCGAGCCATGGGTATGCTGGGGGAAGAAACCATCTCCCCGAGCACTGAAAACAGCATCCTTCAGCCCCTATGGCTCCAACCCCACATTGCAAAATTCACTCTGAAACAGGTTTTGATTGTGAAATGCAGCTTCTCGGGTTGCTGTTGTTGTGAGTCCACAAACCTGCTTGAAACAACCTTCTCTGAAGGGAAAAAAAGAAATAAAAAAACCCATGAAGGGGAGCCTCTGGCTTGAGCCAGAGCTTGGAGGCAAGAGAGCTCTGCTTGGGCAACCCTGGCTTTAAAGAGACCCAGCACCTGCTGGCCCCGTGTTTCCCAGATAGATGTGGCATAAAATAACATTTTGGGATATCCACCACACTGTTGCTTCGTTTTCTTACCTGCAGGATCCAGCTGGGGAAGAGGGCATGGGGCTTCAATGCTCAAACTTCATTCGCAAAATTTTGTCCCTCTGGCTCTATTGTTAATATTTCCAACTATCTTTTTCTGGAGATGTGAGAAGACTTCATAGGTCTCAGAAATGTACTGCTTTTCTACCATTTGTTTGTTTGTTTGTTGTTGTTTTGGTTGTTTTTTTTTTTTATAAAACATAAAAAGAAATCCCAAAACTAAAGCCAAGACCCAAAATCGAGATTCTGAGGTTCCATAGAAGGCAATTTTTGTCCTAAGGAACGCTGGTAGCATTCTTTCCTGTTTCTGTATGGCAAATACAGAGAAAATCAAAACAAAACTCACAAGTGTTAGACATTTCTTGCCATTTTTCTGTATAAATGAGTACCTAACAAAATGTAAATTCTCAAAATTTTCCTGCTTCATATTTCCTTATTATTGTTTCTTTTGGAGCTTGCTGCTTATATTCAGTTTTTCTTGTACTGTGGCTGAACTAAGTGAACAGCTGTGTCAGACAAAAACTCCATAAATAGCCAGAACAAGTCTGTGGTTACCCTTCCAAATTTTTACAGAGGAAATGTATCATTGAAAAGCTAACTGGTAATTTTATTTATCTCAGTGGCTGTTTGGGGTTTTTTTTCCATTTTTCTCAATGCAATTTGTTTTAGTTTATTAGCCAGCATCTGGCTTTTTGTCTTGTTCGAGCTATTTACAGAGAAAGCAATCAGTGTAGTTTCTGTGCTCTTTTTTGGAAAAGTACTATTTCTGATCTCAGCAGCCCTTATTCCTTAGCCATTGATATAACCACTGCTGACTGATCTACTGATTCCCACCTTTACATACATATTTTTGGAAAACTTGGGTGAATGACTCATGGAGTTAATGCATCACCAACTGTAATTAAGAGAAGCTCTGTGCAGAACTGCTTATTAGAGTAGCAAGATGACAGACATTGATACAAGAGGATTTTAAAGATCTTGTTTCATCAGTCTTGCTGCTGCATAGTTGCACTGAGGAGGGAGAGGCTTGAAACACAGTGTCCTAATTCCCCCTGGGCTCAATGTTTTTCTTGGACATGGAGGAAAGTAAAATGAACACATGCTTGGTCCTGTAAAGTTTGATTCAGCTGTCAAGCAGAAGACAGTCAAGTTACATGGTAGGTAAAACATCATCATAGAAATCTGAGTAAAAAGTGCATTACTCACTAGCCTGAGTAGTTAGAGAGTGATGAGGGAAATATCTGAGTCTTCTTTCTCCCATCTCTTATCCTGGCTGTAGGTGTTTGCCTTCACCAGGCATCTGCTGGCTGTTAGTAGTCAAAAGTAGTTAGCAATCCCTGGCTGTTGTCATGTCTGCAGAAGTTTGTCTTTGCTCAGGAGCTAGCAGGGCTCAGTGACAGAGCTTTAAACTAGATGTGTCAGGGAAGAGGACAGTGTCAGGCTTGCCCTTGACAAACTGTGGGATGACATGCCAAGGTTAAAGAGACAGGGTGCAGGTGAGGGCCCTCAGCCAGTGGACCTGAGATGTGCTGGCCACACTGGAGCACATTTGATGTCTTTTGGAGACAAGCTCCTGAAGTAACAGAAGCCAAGAAACACCAGTGAAATATCTCAGTGAAATTAGAGAGTGTTTCTCCAAGAGGGCAGCATGAGCTGACAGCTCAGCTGAGGTGACTTTGCAGCAGTACTCATTGTGTGGGAAACAAACAGGAGGAGGAGGAAGCCACTGTGCTGCTGTGAAATTACTACCTCGTTGCCATTACTGAAACTTGGTGGGACAAATCCCATGACTGGATTGCCCCTACGGATGGCTGCAGGCTGTTCAGGAAAAGTAAGGGTGGAGGTGTTGCCCTCTATTATCAGGAGGTGGATTGAGTGTGAAGCTCTGTCTCTGAAGAATAGGCATGAGCAGGTTGAAAGCCTGTGTGTAAGAACCAGACACCAAGACAGCAAAGAGAACCTCATGGCTGGCATGTACTACAGGCTGCCCAACCAAGGGGAGATTGCTGACAAAGCCTTCTTGCTCCAGCTGCAGGGGCCATTGTGCTTGCAGGCTCTTGTCTGGTCAAGGGCCTTCAACGCTGGGCAAGCAACATGGTGAGCATCCCAGGAGACTCCAGTAGGGCATGGAGGATAACTTCTGTACCCAGGTTACAGACAGCCCTACCAGAGGGGGTATGATACTGGACCCGTGGGTTGCCAACACAAGTTCATTTGGGCTGTCAAGATTGGAGGCAGCCTAGGCTGCAATGGTGGTCATGTGCTAGTGGAGTTTGCAGTCCTGAGGGATATGGGTCAGGCAAAGAGTAAAGTCAGAACCATGAATTTTAGGAAAGCAAGATTCCAGGTCATCAAGGATGTAGTCAATAGGACCTTCTGGGAAGCTGCTCTGAGGGACAAAGGAGAAAAAGAAGTCTGGTGGATCTTTAAGGATGCTTTCTGTAGACCACAAGAACTAGCAAAAGGAGGAAAAGTTCAGGCAAGAAAGGCAAAAGACTGGCATGGGTTAGTCAGGACCTGCTGGTCAAACTAAAGGGCAAGAAAGAAATCCACAGTCAGTAGAAGAAAGGACAGATACCTAGGGAAGATTATAGGATCACAGCTCAGTTGTATAGGAATGGGGTGAGGAAGGCAAAGGCAAAGCTGGAGCTGAACTTCACAAAGGTCTCAAAGAACAAAATGAAGAGCTCCTACAGGTGTGTCAGCCAGAAAAGGAAGGTCAGAGAAAGCATTTACCCCCTTGATAAGCAAGGCTGTCAAACTGGTAACTAGGATGAATAGAAGGCTGAGGTGCTCAAAAATTTTTTGCCATAACCCTCACCGGCAGCCTCTCTTCCCCACAACTCTCAAGTGAATAGACTGTAAAATGTGGCTGGGGGAGCCATGTGCGTCAGAAAGAATCAGGTTTGTGACCACCTGAGGAACCTGAGCATACACAAGTCTATGGGAGCTGATGAGATGCATCCCAGAGTCCTGAGGGAATTGACCATGCTGTTGCCAGGCCACTCTCCTTGACACTCAAGAAGTCATGGCAGTCCGAAAATGAAAAAGTTCAGCTTTCCTGTATTTGCACAGCCTCTTACACTGCTTAGGGCTGCATTTACTCCCTGAACAAGTAATTGCTGGAATTGCATGGTTGTGTTTCTGTGTCACCAGGCTTTTCCTGGAGTTTTGTGACTACTCTCATCTGCCTTCCTGTGATTTTGAAGAGTAGCCCTCTCTTGATAACTCCTGAATGACTGCTATAGATTAACTGTCATGGGCATTTGCAGGAGGATTACAGCTTCACTGCAAAATGAAGCTACATGTTATATCTTTGAGAGGCTACACTACTGTGCATTCATCAAATTCTCCACAGACTGGAAAAGAACCTTCTATTACTCCCACAAACAAGTGTGGAAAGTTGTCTGCTTCTGTACCCCGAGGAACCCCCCCTTTGCCTCGCTTTGCTCTCACAATTGCTCTGTGTCAGCCCTCGAGGTCTGCATTGTGAGCCCTTCCTTTCTGCATCAGTGGCACGTCATTGCTGTTACTGAAGCACAGTTTGGGGTAAAGGCCATTTAGTCAATGCCAGCATTCATTTGGAAGAAATTTAACATTGGCATTTTCTGTGCTTGGTACTGCCAAGTGCCATGCTCCCTGATCCTGATTAGCAAAGCATTTAAACTTACACATAAAGCTCACATTGATTTCAGTGGAGCTAATTATGCATCTAAATTTTCAAAAGAAGCTAAAAATTATTAGGTTGGGAGTGAGAGCACTCTGTTTCTGGAGAGTTAATGAATATGCAAAATTAATCTTTTTAGAAAAAGCTACCAACCTCCACCCCCAGTTAAAAAGAGAGTTCATGATCTTTGTTCTTGTACCTGTGGTGAATGAGACAAAGTGGGAGTAAGTGCACAACACACAGACAGCAGAGTCAAATTTACATTGACATAATCATCCCGATTGGAAATTATAAGAGGTTTTCTTTTAAACCAGTATTTTTGTTGAAGAAACCTTAGTCTGTATATAATTAAGTTTTAAAACCTGGCAGCCATTTAAGCCTTATAGCTGGTAATTTGAGGTCTTCATGTGAATGTATTTTCCTAGGTCAATGCCAATTTATTTCTGAAAATAAAAAAAAGAAAAAAGAAAAAAGAAAAAAAGAAAGAAGATTACTATTATAAGAAGGATCTGATTTCTAAGGGGTTTCTCCTGAAGTACAGACAAAAACAGGGCTGAAATCTAAACTGAAATTGCCAGGCATGGATTCTGAATTGTAGGTTTCTTTGTAAGTAAAATGATCCAAATTCAGGCTAGGCTGAAAACATAGGTTCTTCATCTGAATAGGATATTATCAATTATATAAATTAAAACCAGATGCGAAAGAAGCATTTGACTTCTAATGGAGTCTTGGTGATCTCCTTCTATCTTCCTGTGAATAAACATGCATACCTTGGGCAGGCATATGCCAGCAAATAGATGCTGTCTGTGCTAACTTGTGTGAACAACTGGATAAATGCATGAAAGTGGATGCTACGGACTCCCATGTTATGTAGTGGCAGATTAAGTACTTGGCAGGCACATTAGGTGCCTATTTTTAAATATTTATTCCTGTGTTTATTTTTCTTTCAAATACTGCTGCAGTAACAAGTTACTTGCACTTAACTAGTGATTTTGTATCTCTCCCCAGTAGACTAAAAACAGACAGTAGATATAAAGAGAAATTATGATAAGAGGCAAAAAAAATTCCATTCCCTAAAAAGGGCAAGAGAATGCAGCTTTTCTGTATTTGCACAGCCCCTTACACTGCTTAGGGCTGCAGCTATCTCCTACCAATCATTTATCTTACCTCAGTTAAAATGTGCAGTTCAAATGGGTTGCTGGGCACTGTGTCTGCAGGTGGGAAAGGGAGCAGCTGCAGGGGGATGCTGTAACATGCAGTTCCCAAAGGATCAGGTGCTGTCAGAGTGATTGTCTGCTCCTGGCATCTTCCTGGGGGTCTATGGGAGAGGACTTTGGGAACTTCATGAAGCAGATCTGTACCCGTGCTTTGCCTTGAGGGGGTGGTGACCCTCCACCCAGATGAATTTTTTTCCATTGAGAGAATACTTTTGAAAAGGCAACAAGGAAGCTTCTGGGAAGCAACCCCAGGATGTCTTGGTAGAGTGGGAGGGTTCAGGCAGGATTTGGGAGGGCATTTTTGTGCCTCAAAGGCAAGCAATGTATTTAACATCAGTGTGACTGCTGACATTTCTGAGTTATCCAAGTATTACGTATGCATGGAAACTGACAAGCTCTGTGGTCAAGTGAGATGAGATTAAAGAAGAAGTATATTCTCTGGAAAGTGTGATGTGCTGCTGGGTAAAGGGCTAATTTGACACAGGCCCCGACAGCACTTTTAACTCATACTTGCAGCTCGGGTGATGAGAATTAGTATCAGAAATGGGATTTGTCTAATACACATTGACACTAGGTTAGAAAAATCATTTTCCTGATAGTCTGTGGGATAACGTTTCAGACATGGGTGTCCTATTTTGTCTTATTGGTTTGTTTTGTGGTGTTTTGGGTTTTTAAAATTCATTTTTATTTTCAAGTTTTTGGTTTTTTATCACTTGTTTCTGGCATTGCATTTCAGGTTTCTATGACTCCTGCAGTCCATTTTACTCTTCTGATCTTGGTTTTGATGTCTTAGTAGAGCCTTCAGGACCATCCTTATGCTTCACTATAGTTTTTTACTGTTACCTTATTTTTCTACACATTGTTTCTTTTGCACTTTTTTCACCTCCTCATGCACTTTTAGCTTGTCATTGCACCCTTTCATTTTTATACAGAAGAGTGTTTCAGCCCTTACCCCAGAGAGTAATTTTAAAATAATCTTGGACTGCTGGTATGCTTAAATGCTGCTTTACATTTCACGATTTTTTGAATCAGCAGACTTGAACATGTTAATTTTACTACTTAGAAGCGTCTTTCTAATTTTATTGTTTGAAATCAGAAGTGCTTTGGGAGTTTTTAGCTGTAATATCTCATTTTATGTATTGTTTTTAAACCAACATGAAAATAAAAAGTTTTGATCTATAAAACAACTAAATACTTCTGCAAAATATTTCTGTGTGTGCAAATTGTCTTAGCAATCAAATTGTCTATGTATAGCTACAGTAGTTCCAAAGGGTACTACTTAATAATCTGCTTTACACTGATAAAATATCTTGTCTCAAAATTTCCAGTAATTTAAAAATTGTGTTTAAAAATGGTAGGAGACACATGAAGTCACATTTGTGTGAGTACAGTAGGGTATCAAAAGGTTAAGTGACTTACCAGATGAGTGGCGGCCTCAGCCTCCTGACCTAGTCCCAGAACTACCATTCCTTCCTAAATTAGTACTTTTTCCAGGGGTGTAAAAGCAAAGTCTCTGACATTTTTTATTCTGGTGTGTGTCTGTTCCCAGGACATTACATTTCTGTGGATACCTCTTACGAGGGTGAGAAAGCAGTGCTGTCCAGCCCTGACCTGTACTCCGAGGAATGGAGCTGTGTCAGACTGATCTATCAGATAGCAACAACTTCAGATGCCTCAGCTGATCCTGCCAGGCTCAACCTGTACCTGAGGCAGGAAGGAGAAAGTTTTGATCGTTTGCTGTGGTCAGCCAAGGAGCCATCAGACAGCTGGCTCATAGCTAGCTTAGATTTAACCAACAGCACAAAGAAGTATAAGGTAAGACCAGTTCTAGAAGATACCACAGGCTTTCTGGTGCATATGTTGGGCTGCACAAACTTCTTTTTTTTAATATATGCAAACTTATTTTGAGCCCCATTCTTGGCTTTCATTCCTAAGGCTGGCAGCACCAGTCAGCTGAGCCCTCTGTCCCTAGCAGTCACGAGCAGAGCTGGCACGAGGCATGGAGCAGCTCACAGGGACACACGGCCAGCTGAGCCCTGTCGTGAGGATGCCTCATCTCCTGGTATCCCAGCGGAGCTGCTGCTGGTGCCAAGTGGCAGATACAGGAACTCCTGGTCCTGGGTCTGCAGCTGCGCCCTTTCCTGCTCTCTGTGCCTTTCCGGAGGGAGTCAAATGCTGACAGAAGAGTATTTCTACCCAGAAACCATCATGTTGCATTACTCACAATAACATCTTGCATAACCACAGCTGAGGAATATGGAATTCCATACTCTCAAATGAAGCGTGGGAATTCTTGTGTTGTCTCATTGTCCTTCAGCATGTCTTCTGTGGTTGAAGAAGAGCACTGGCTCCATCTTTAATGCATTCTGCCAGACTCTTTCAGCAAAAGCACACCTTTTGCTGTAAGGACAATGGTTCCCCAAGAAACATTTAATTTGTTCTCCTGTTTATCCTGTTTAAGTATTCAAAGTCCTAATGAAATTCTAAAATTGGCAGTTTGGTTTATATTGTGCAGCTTGTACTGGAAGGTGAAATGGGACAAGAAAAATCCACCAGTATAGCAGTTTTTGAAATCAAAATAACTTCTGGATATTGTATTGGTAAGTACTCTCCACTCAAGCTTCATATTCTCTGCATAGAAAAGAATGCCTTGTTCGCAGTTTTAACACTGGATGGAAGGTCTGGGTTTTAAAAAGAAGATAATGGCTTTTTCCTAATTGAAAAGTACACTGCCATATTCAATACCTATAAATTTTAAGCTAAGAGTGCACAAATTAGTAAGTGGGTCTTTTCACCTATCTCGGTTACATATATATATATATATATATATATATACGTATATAAGTATATATATAAGTATATATACACATATATATTAGATACAGCAATATAATTCCAAATCTATTTATTGTTCAAGCAGGAACAACTGTTATATTTTAAAAAAGCTTTGCACTACTTCAAATGCTAGACATAACAGCTGCAAGATTATTTCTGCTCTCTGCTTGCTCATGGCTTCTTTACAGTGTCATCTTGAGGCTGCAGACAAAAAGTTCTGCTGATATTTATATTTACACTTACTGCCATTTCCTCATGACATTTGTTAAAAACTGCTAATGAAGTTCAAAAATTCCAGTGTCTAGGAGGCTGGGAGATCTTCACATTTCTGGAGAGCTCTGGTGGAGTCCAACCAAGTTGTCACAATTCTTTGGCTCTGTGAAGGAGACAAAGCAGTTGCCTTGCTGTTACAAAATACTTATCCTGTTTTGCTTCTGGCCATCCCTGATTTACAAGTGAAAGTTCTGCTTTGACTATCTACTACAAGGAGGTGGTATATTTAAATCTGCTTTATTTGGTTCTAAATTACAGTCCTATTCTGGCAAACGATGAAAAGACAGATTAGTCCAAAGAGGATGGGAATGAAAATTTGATCAAAAATATATCAAAAATTTTGGATAGCTTTGCTTCTATTAATTATGAGCCCTTAAATGCTGTGTCCAGGTTTATAAATACAGGCGTTATCTGCTCTGCCATATGTGAAGTGAGGCCGGTGCTTAGCAATTTGCTTTTCCTATTTCTGTAACGAAAATGTGTGCACTCAGCTGGTGGTGTCTGCAATTGCAGAATGTGACTTTGAAGAAAATCATCTTTGTGGCTATATGAACCGCTGGAATCCTAACGTCAACTGGTTTGTTGGTGGAGGGAACATTCGGAATTCTCAGTCTATCCTGCCCAAAGACCACACACTTAAGAGTGCACTGGGTAAGCAACAAATGTAGAGCAGAAATATAGTGGAAAAATCTGTGATTCATGTATGACTCTCATACTGAGAGTTATTATTATGTGAATTCTTTCCATTGTGGGGTTGGGGTGGGGATGGTAAGAGTGATTTATGGGAAAAAAGGGGGGATTAGAAAGAGGTTGGGGGATTTTGTAGAAGTTTACACAAAATTGCCTCTAAGCTTTATAATAAGGTTGTTACACTCTTTGCTAGGGTTCAAAAGCAAAGAGTTACTCAGAGGTAAGGGTAAAATTTTAGATATGAGAGCTGGAAAATTTCTGAAAAACTTTCTGTGTATTCTAAATTTTAAGTTTTAGATTCTTGTACTGCTGCTCTGTACATCTGGCAGGGGTTTTCTTTCCAATGGCTATTGAGAAAATTGAGTAGGAAAACTAAGGTTTTCCAAGCATGGTTTAATAAACATGCTTGGAGAATCTTGGGTTAAACTGTACAGTTTAGAAGTTTTGTTTCTTTCAGTAAAATGCAAGGCCATTAGTACAGCCCCTCAGAGGCATAATACTGGGAAGAATTATTGGAATTTCTGCACTTGCCCTGTATGAAACGCTTGTCCTAGACACCTTGCTCAGGGAAGGGTTTTTTACACAGATGTGAAGAAGGGTTGTGGGATAACTTCACCTTTGCATAAAGTACCACAGCAGGTGATGGTCAGGACATCTGGCTGCTGCTGAGCACTGTGTGTCCTGGATGGCATGATGCTTGGGGCAGTGCAAGGAATCACATCTCACGGAAGGCAGGGTTGATCCTCTTTCCTTAACTCATGCCGCTGTGCCTTTTTTTTATTTCACAATTGTGTGAGTTGAGTACAGAGTGTCACTCCATCTCTCTGTTACCTCCGGCAGTGAAATGCCGGTCAAATTTTGATGTAAGTTTAAACTCACCACAACTTCAACAGCAGACAGTGGATCAGCTTATTAAATAAGTACTGTGACAGGAAATACTCCCAGCTGGGAGGGACATGTTTTCTTGTAGCCACAGCATTTCTATTTCACACCAAGTCCTCACTGCTGACCATTTACTGAGAAGACCTCGAGAAGCCTAAAGTCATGGAAGAGCCTTCTTTTTGCAAGAATTCGGCTGTGAAGTTGCATCATCCAGGGAGATTGTAGCTAATCTATGAGATGTGCTAAAACTGCAGAACAAAAGTGAAGCTGACAACCTCGCAGGCAAGGATTGCTGAAGTCACCAGTCCCTGGCAGTGGGCAATCTGGAGGAGACCCACAGCCAAGCAAGTCCTTTCCCCTCCTTCTACCAGAGTGAAGCAAGAAGTGACATCCAAAGGCCTGAGACTACTGTGTGCCAATTAATGTAGTGGTGCCCACACAAACCGAACGGCACAGTTTGCAGTGTTCATGCTGAAATACCCCCCCAGACTGATGTTTCAATCTTCTCCAGGCTTTCTACTTGTGAAGAGCCATTTTTTTGTTCATCAAATACTTTTGATGCTGTGTTTCTGGGAGTGCAGAAGAAGAAAAACTACAATGCACAGCATGTTTGCGAACATGGATGTGTCCTGTTTAAATTAAGATAGCACTCCCAAAAATCAAAGTATTAGAAGCTGTACCCTGAGAAAATCCTGCCAGTCATATTGGCTCATATTCATGATGGGAAGGTAGTCTCCTCATATATAATGAGATTTTCTGGTCATTAACACCTCCCAAAAATCTTCTTTAAGGACTTTACATAAAAACTCCAGTCCATGCAGTAAAAATAAGACATTTATAAACCAAATCCTAGATACACTGAGCAAATATGTAAGGACTAAAAGCTATTTGACAATAATTTGATATATTAAATGAACTGCTGTGTAAAAGATGAGAAAACACATGGCTAATGATCTTGTTCATTTACTTAGATTGCTTCAGTAAAAGTTGCACTTGAGAGAGACTACATACTATACCGAGCTGTTGGGAGGCAGGGAGTTTACACAGTTTTTGCATCTTTTTCCATTTCTATGAATGGCTCCCAAAGTTTATAGTTTATTATGCTTCAAATACAGATAAATATATTACTTCTAATAATAATAAAGACTTAAGAAAAGACCTGAAAATGACTATTTTGCCAGTGGTATCTTAGCCAAGCAATTTTAGGTTAGACATAGGAGGAAAAGAGAGAGAAAAAAAAAAACCTTTTAGAATTACTAAAATTTTCTAGGAAGCAACCATTGTTGGCCAGGTCATAGATATATATATGTCTATATATGTCCCTGTCCATCTGCTGATACTTCTTGTATGTGGTGTTCTTTAAAGAGTGTCCTTATACCAAGTTTTTTTCTGCTTCTAGGTCACTACATGTATGTGGACTCTGTTTATGTCAAACATTTTCAGGAAGTGGCCCAGCTAATCTCACCAAGGACCATGGCCCCAATATCTGGCTGCTTATCTTTTTATTATCAACTTAAGCAGGAAAGCAGCACTGTTTTTACTGTTTACCTAAGAGACATGAGTGGCTTTTATGAAGAGATCTGGAAAACAGACAGTGCGCTGAACGCAGACTGGACACTGGCAGAAGTCGACTTCAATGCGCCGTATCCCATGGAGGTAAAGCAATCCTTCCTGCAGAGCTCAGCTGTGACTTCCAGCTTGCCTCAGACATGAGTGCCAGCTCAGGCTAAGCCAGGAACATGGCAGGCACCATACAGTATCTGAGAGATGGCTGTAAAGATGGTGGTGATCTGTGATTTCCTTCACCCTTTGCCTAAAGGTCAAGGAGGGATCACTTTCCACACTCATGCTTGATTTTGAAGCCAGGTGGTGTAGTGCTTGATCAGAGTACCTTGGGAGGTTGTAGAGTCTGACTGATGGGAGGCTTTTTTAGTTGCTGAATAATATCAAGGTTCTCTCAGTCCCCTGTTTCTGTGGCTCTGTGATCCATTTTTCAGGATGATGAGTATTTGAAAATAATGCATAAGAAAAATACTGCAGATAAAAAATAAAAAAAAAAAAAAGAGGTCTATTCTCCACCTTACTTAGATCCTGCAGCTCCTGAGAGAAAGTCCAAACTTGGGTCCTAAGAGTACAGTAGTCCTTAAATGCAAAAGACAGCTTTTGATGGTTATTATAATGACTTTCAAAAGTATCAGAAAAAAAGGGAATATTTTATTCCCTAATGTTTTTTATAAAACACCCCAAACTGAGAAGACTGAAATAAATCGTTATTATATACACATATAAACTTATATGTATATGTTACATATATAGATGTAATTTTACACATATATATGTAATATCTACACGCACATATACTCTCTCTATACATATATATTTCTAATACATGGATTACAAATAAATTCTACTTGCTTTAATTCTACCTAAGTTATTTGCTAATTCACCATAAACCTGTTTTCCAGAAATTATTAGGGGTAAAGCTAATTTTCATGAGATATTACATAGCCCTTTTACACTCTATAAAGTCAATGATCATCCATTTAGATTATAAGACTTCAAGGGAGAGAAGGGCAGCTCTCATAAGGCTCCATAATACAGAATGGTAAGTGAATTACTGTACAAACTAAAAGGTGAAAATCAGTCCTAGCACTAGCAATAGAAATTAATTAATGATCACTTAGAGCTTGGCAATACTGTCGTTGAATTTGTGAAAATATCCTCTAATTTCCTGGTGGCATTCAGAAATCCATCCGGAATGCTGGAAACTATCCATATGGGAATAAATAACAAAACACAGGATGTTGTACCACTGGGTGAATGCACAGGGAAACCTTGTGTTCAGCAGGGTATGCAACTTCAGCTCACTCAGTTAAACAAAGATTTTTAAAGATTAAAAAAAAAATTAAAATATTGTCCAAGAGGGAGATGCTGATAATTAAAAGTATGAAGAAATTACATTAATGAAATAAGAGTTTTCAGCCTTTATAAAAAAAGATGGAAGTAGAATATGGTAGAGGTTCTTAAGAGTCATGAAGGACACAGAAAAGATTAATTGTTCCCTGTTTCTCAAAATTTACATTGCTGCTCCAAATTCTTAGTTACCATATAACAGTTTTAAAATAAAATGAACAGAGGTCTTTTCATATATGGCATAATCACAGACCTCGCCTCCACAATGTACTGTAGATACCATTATTAAGATCAGTTAAAAAACTGATTAGAAAAATTAACGGGAAAGAAAGAATCCATCAGGAATATAATGCATGGGAAGAAGAATTGAAAGCCTGTCATTGTCTTCAGTTCTTTCTATAGGTGCTCTCTGATGGCAAAAAGACATTGGGCTAGACAGGCCTTTAATCTGCTCAAGGAATTTCTATGTAATCTAGCACAGTAATTATTTCAGAGATCATTTTATAGAAATAATATTAAACCTTAACACATAAATTCTTTGGTTGCTTCAAGAGGGCCTTCCTACTTCTTTCATCTGGCTAAAGGAGATTGCTCAGGATTCTTTCACTAGCTCTCCTAGTTTGCCTCCCATCCTCAAGCAAAACATCACAGGCAATGCTTTCACTGAAAAGAATCTCACTCTGAAAGCATTTGTCCTTATTTCC
>VZTT01061945.1:6747-17962 GCA_013400855.1 Buphagus erythrorhynchus
AGTCCCCACTTAAACCTTCTTACTTAGGAGCAACAAAGCAAAACTGCAGGACTGAAACATCCCTTAAAAGAACATAGTATTTTTATTTTTGATCCTGAACCAAAGAAATGAGAAGAAAACGTTTATATTTTCTTAATGACTGTATAATCTCTCTTCCTGAATAAAGAACCAAACACAGGAAGATTGTGAAACATCCTCAAATTGGGTCTGAGACTTCTGACAGTCNNNTGGGTCTGAGACTTCTGACAGTCACCTCAGTTGCTAAAAGCTCAAATCTTACTTTGCACATGCCTACATCTTCCCTCGTCTTCTCTAACCTCTCTGTCATTTCCAAATCCTGCTTTTTGTGGGAATTTGGAGACCTACGACATGGCTCCTTGCAACTCAGTTGCATGCTACAGGCCACAAATCCTGGAATCTTGGGATGCTGCTTACATCTGCAGCAGGTCCGAATTCTCATCAGCTGCTCTTAGAATATGCAACAGAATGATCAAACTGTGAATGAGCCCCACTTACAGATTCCTAGGTTAATTGAAACAAATTCCACAAACTGGGATTTTGCACTATTCCTAAAGAAGAACTACACCTTTTCCTCCAGTGATGCAGAGTTCCTCACTGATGACTTACTTTCTCCTTTCAATCCCAGTCTAAGCAACATGATCTAACCAGAAATTAATTGAAATACTTATTTCTGAAAGACATACTGAAACTGCTTATGCCATACCCTTTCAAAAACATGAATGATTTAGCTCACTAACTGTGCCCCTCCTACTTGTTTAAGGTATACCAGAAGCAAATAGAGAAATCACTAAAAGGAAACAGGAAGATGATACTTACTTGTAACTGCTACGTGTCGATTTGATTTTCCTTCATCTATAGTATCCATAACTTCTTCTGGACTACATACAAAACGCTCTGTGCAACCCTTTGGAAAAAAAAAAAAGGAGGGATGTGAAAAACAACACCACATCAACAAGGAACAAGTAAATGGTGCACACTAGAGGAGTGCAAGATGAAAATACATCAGACTGAACTCACCTTTACATAGGGAACTCTATTTTTGTCCTCATGGACAGAAAGATTGGTCTTTGAAACTGGAAGAGAAAATATTCCAAAGCTAAGGCAAAACTGAATGAAAGCACTGCATACAATGCATGCCCAAGTCAAAAATGGGCAACACTCTTAGCAACACTTGACAAAAACTTAACATATACGAAAGCACCACCACTACAGCTTTAGTAATACCATAAAATGAGCTCCATGCTTTCCCATAATGATGGACCTTTATAATGCAAAGGTTATTAGCATAATGAATATCTAAGTAACATAAGGGTTTTTTAATATGCCCCTCCAGAATAATTTATTTTATATGTTCAATACAAGTAAAAGTCTTACCATCCAAAAGGTCCCTTATTTTATCCAAGTAAATTTCAAAATATGACACCTAGAAGTAAGAAAAGAGATACATCAGAAGGCAAAAATGCTTTGCTTCTTGATCACAAGGATTCAGCATGATTACTATGACCTTCCACATAACACTACATCCAGCTCAAGTTCTTAAGGCTGAACTAAAATACACCATTAAGAAGAAACTGTTTTGATCAGAAGTTTCAATCACTATCAGCACTGCCACAGGTTATCAGAATAATTTACATCAATGTTCAATGCAACAAAATTAAAGTGTCAATACAATTCTTCTTTAGGAAAAAATCAGTTACTTCAGTAATAACTCAGGTTTATCAGGTTTCCAAGTTACAGGCATTTGAAACAGATACAGAATATCTATTTACCCACAGACTACCTTCGAGTTTTAATACAGATTAAAGTAAAAATGAAGAAAAGTTTACCTTAATATGAAACTCAAGATTCTCATCCATGGAGTAAATATAATTAAAAATATCTTGCACTATTCTTGGAATAATGCCCATTCCATCTGGGTCATGAAGCTTCCCCTGAACAGAAAAAGATATAACGAAAAATTCATACTCAATCCAGCATTACAAATAGTATTCAAACACAAAACATCTGGTTCAGGTTAACCAGACAACATGCTGACAGGTATGATGCACTTACTTTATGAAGTAAAGTGAACCACCCATTTAGCCCCAGAATTCCCGAAAAAGAACAGCCTCAGAACTCTCCCAAACTACTACAAATGAAAATATGCTATTGATATTATTCTTGTGTTTCTCATCCTGCTATTGAGGATGAAAAAACCCCACACTAATTGCCATTCTCAGTCCTGAAACAAATAACAGGGTATCAAAACATTTCAAGAAAACAAGCAGACATCTTATTTTTACAAAGCAAAGACTATTGTGATGGAAAGACATGACAGTGACAGTATGAGAAAATTATTTTAACATTTCTTACTTCCATAGTGTGTGTCTTTCCAGATGATGTTTGCCCATAAGCAAATATTGTACCATTGTATCCCTCAAGTACATCTAAAGGGAAAGAGTATTATAGTTAGTGTTCATTTCCTTCTTCTGAAGAAAAGTCAAATTAAATAGAATGCAAGCAGGCAGGTCCTAAATTGTCCAGCAAGCTAAATCACTCAATGTTTGGGAACCTGGTGCTAGAGTTAGGGGGAGGGAGGGTTTCCTCCCTACATCTTTTAATGCATTTTGCCATCACTGTGTGTTAGAAGTTGGCTGATCAGAAGCACCTGTTTCTTCAACCAGAAAAATGAGGACTTCACAGTTAAGAACAAAAAGGAAATCGATGCAATTGCCATGCTGAACAGATGGTCTTTGATATCTCAGAAGAAATCAAACATGAGAACACCATCATATTTTCTGCCTTCAGGAAAGTTTAATTGTCCAACTGTGATGAGAATGGGCAATGCCCTAAGTGTCAAGCATCTTACTCTTAGGCCATAAGCTTTTATTTCAAATTATGAATGAACCAAGGAAAGTTTTAGATTGAGGAGTGAGGGGCTGGTGGGTTGGCTTGTTTACATATAAGTTACTGTAGAATCACATCCTGCAAGCAAACTTTTATTTTCCAAAAACGCACGAGGAGATACTCCAAATGAGGTCTTTGCCACTCCATCATACTAGTAAATCCATCTGTCTCACCACTAGAGCTCATCTGCCACTTGATGCAGCACAGCTGAGAAATGTCACACAGAGCTCAGAGTTTTACATGGAGAAAAGGGGCAGCATTACAATTCTTACCTAAATTCAGTTTTCAAGGAGTAAAATTCTGATCTGAGCCTGATTATTATTTAACTCATTAAAGGGTTAAAAATTTGCAGCAGCATGAATTTCCCACAGTAATTTCCTTTCCTAATGATGAAAAACATAGTATGTTTACCCAATATTCTGTTGTCACTAATAGCTGGTATTTCAGTGATTTCTGACAAGGCTTTATAAAGCTGTTTTTAAAGTTGGGTCAATTGGAACTTAATGATGCCCTCAAGAAATGAATCAATTTTATTTTCAGGTAACTAGCTAATCGCTTACTACAAAAACTTACTGTGGCATATCATTCTTTGTGACAAGACTTGATTTTCTGAAGTTACTAGGCCAAATCTGAGAATTCAGTTACAGAGAAACTGTACACCCTGGACTGCACAGCAGTAACTCATATTTCACAATTTCCTCCTGCATTCCTCCAAACGAACTTCTGTATGATGTTTTTCACCAGTAAATTTGGGGGGACATGGGGACAGTAGATAACATACCTCAAACTAAATAACAGTTATTATGATTAATTTCTGAGAAATTGTTTTAAATTATCATTGCAGACAACTGTAAAAAAACCCCTAAAACACAACAGGTAAATGTTACCACATGCTGCAATCAACTGAAACAGCAGGTTTAGCACTGACCTAATTTATTTGCTCAACTACAGGATGATTGTATGGTGCTACACTCCACATTGGCACTTATTAAACATTCCAAAGATAAAAGGCAGCAATAGAAGTATTAGTTTTCAACACTGAAATCCACAGGAATATGAGAATTTCTTATGGTAAGTTTGCTCTTCTGCCTTACCTTTGACAATCTTTTTAGCACAGTCATTGTATACTTGTTCTTGTGATGTGTTTGACTGGAATACACGGTCAAATATATATGGCTTGGACTGCAAAAAAAGAAAAAAAAACCAGAAGAATTATCAAAAAAATGCTGGAAGTGGAACTCGAAGGTGTTTGTTAATAGTTTAGAAGTATTCTACACTGTCTCAGCCCAAGCTTCTATTTTAAGCACTTGAAGACTATAGTGAGGAAATCAGCTTAAACAGTGCTGCCTAAATCTTCCCATGGTTGCTTACAAGGAAGGCTTTGAATTAAATATATTTGGTTTCAAAGTGTTATCTACATAGTTCTGCAAAAGTTCTCTGACACATGACCTCAAGTTACTTGATTTACAAGGTAAGCCAATGCCTGGTCTGTACATCTGAGAACCCCTTATTCTCATCTACCCTGGTAGTACGTTTACTCTGGTAAACTCAAATTATTAAAAACATACCCTATGACACAGAGTATCTATCTTGGTAGTATTTCTTGAGAAAAATCAAACCAAAAGGAAATATTCAACACAAACTATTGTGCCATATAAAGATATCCTTAAAATAAAGCTCCCCAAGCAGAAGAAAAGGCAATACTGGGGAAGGGAATCTTTCACAAAACTCATTTTGGAAAAGACTACATGAGGAAGATCTGACAGAATTTTGAGAGGAATGCTGAATATTGCTTTGTTTTATAGAAGAGACTTTCATAACAGTTCTAAGCAGCTGACAATCCATTAGGATATAAACGATTATGCTCATCTTACTAAGCTCAAATTTTTGTAGCACTTTTAAGAGCTTGATTTTGTAGGTACCCAAGCATATCCGTGAAGTTTACAAAGAACCTAGGGCAGTAAACATTGTTACATTCCCTGCAACTGTTAAGTGTTCCATTCTGCCGAAATTTAATTCATTATCATCCTTCCACAAGGATACTCTGGCTCTCTGGCAAAGAAACAAGTATGGCTTCCATTCCACCCACATCTCCCTTCCCTGACTTGACCTTCCATTTGTCTTTTAATAATATCTAGCACCATAACAAACAAAGCTTTTTTAGACTAAACACATTTATCTGAGGCCTTGAAATCAGGTGGACGAGCACCCTCTTGGAAAAATAATTACAGTGTTCACTGTATAAATATGTTCAAGAAACCACAAGACTCAGTAGTCAGAAACTGTCCCTAAGGGGCTGAAGTTTGTCAAAACACTCATTTCACAGCAGGGAAAACACCACCCTTCTCCATTACTCATTCCAGCTTCAAAGACACCTCAAATCCCTATGTTCTACAGGTAGAATTGAGGCCATTAGATTCACCAGAAGGGAGACAACTAACAAGTTAAGTAACCCTGAGGTAAGAAAATGAAGACTGAAAACACATTACACAAAAAGGAAGATACTGTAGAAAAGATGACACCATCTTTCTCACTAGCAGCTGTAGTTTCAAAAAGCCTCCAATTTTACAGATATCAATCAGCTACACTACACACTGCAAGTCAGCCACATCACAAAACATTAATCAACTCTGTTTCATGCTCAAATGCTTATTTACATGCACTGAAATAATTCCATTGTGGAACAGAAAATCAAGCTGCAAGGCCTTCACTTGGGCAGCATTGCCTTTAATTGATCTTGTTTATTTATACAGTGAAAGCTGCTAAGCACATGACCGATTTCAATTTCCCTCAAGTTAACAACTGCTACCAATATACAAAACTTAATAGTTTTGGCCAAGAGAATCCTCACAAGCTGTCCTGTTGTCACTTGTCACTTCTCCATCTTTTGCAGGTGGAAAGTGGAATATTTGCTTACATGTCCTCATTTTTTTATCACACCTATGAAAATCCATACTACTGGCATGTCCCTGCTCCATCATCACTGAATCAGTATCTAATCAAGTAGGTTTAGACAAGAAGGTTCCAGAATAAATATGTTTTAAGAATGCAAATTACTCCCACTCAGTATGGTTTCACATCTTTGACATCTACAATGCTATGTCTTATCACTTCTCTTTACAGTCTACTTCCTGCAGTAAACAAAGCTAAAACAGTATTACACAGATTACCATGTCCTAGAAAGTCTCCTCACTACCTTTAAGAGATTAATCAAGAAAGATTAAAGTGTCAGATATTTTTTCTGCACCAGATGCCCTTTCTTCCCCAAGCAGTAAACAATCAGATCTAATGATGAACCAAAGACACAAAAGGCCTAAGCAGCAGTAGCGTCTAGTGTCCCTAACAGGGCAGTAGCAGTGTCACTAACACAGTATGAGACTGCTTGGACACACTCTAGAAATTTTCAGGAACTGGTGCCCAAATTCTATTAAAAATTTAATACACTTGGCCTTATAAGCAAGACATAAAATACCAAGAAAACAAGCAGAACTTCTGACTTCCTCTCCCAGAATCTTTTAGTTCCTTGCTTAGCATTTCTTTTGTCCATAGTCAACCACAAGACAACATCAGCTCCTGCAGTTGCCTTGTACTTGAAGGGATGTGGTCTCACAGCAAAAATTTCCAAGCGCTCTCAAAGCCTTCAGAAAGGTGCAGCTGCCAACATGATTTAGCAGTAGTTAAACTAAATCTTAATAAAGGGATTACATCGAAGTACAGTATCACAGCCAGCTTAAAGACTAGCTACCCACTATATAAAAGGATGCTCAGCCAATCTAAACTATACAAAATTTGGAGCACACATGAGTTTCTGTGGAAAAGTTTTTCGTCAATGTCCAATGAGGACTACAAAAAAATCTGCAATCACAACTACACTGAAAACTTACATCAAAAGTCCGAGAAATACTTAAGGTTATCTCCATAGATGTAATTTTTTAGAAACCTTTATTACTATTGCAGCTTTCCATAAGGTACAGAATTGGTTATTCATAAGATCACCTGAGTTCACCTTACTTTTTATGCATTGCTATCTGAAGCAAAGTCAGCAGTGAAAATTCACTTGAAAAATCAGTAGCATATTTTTCAACATAACACATCCAGAAGCACTTTAGTGTTTTTTGGTAGAATGGACAGTTAAAACAGTGCTACAATACCTACCCAGGCTTAGCCTATTCTTGCTGAAAGGTTAAAGTAGTACATAATAGACTTACTCTGCCTTTAAGATCTGCACCTATATTAAAGAATGTTCTTCTCATCAGATCAAAATATGTTAAAAGAATAATCCAAAATGGAATAATTCCTGGAAAGTATGATGTCAGGTACCTGACTCACTTCTTCCTATTACTAAGCTAAGGTGGTGCTGCTTTTACACACCTAATCAAGTCCAACACTGCCAATGCATGAAAAGGCACAGCTACAAATTAGTATTTTAATTTTAGGATAGAGAAAGAGGATTTTCTTCTTGTCTTAGCCCCATGCACACAAAAATGCAGCTGAGAGAGAACAGTCGGTGAATTTCAGCTCTTTTTGTCCTCTTTTTCTTATTTCTGTGCAAATACTGCAACTCAAGTATTAACTTTTACAGCAGTTATTTATTGCTATAGAATAACCAAAATATGTGATTTTAAACACTCTGACTAGAAACTCAATTTCCAGAATGCAAACAGTATTTTTTGAATGAATGTTTCAGCCAAACTTTAGCAGAAAGGTTCTTCTGAAGAGACAAGCAAGCACTGCTGGTTATAATAATGGTCACTGAATTTCAGAACAAAAAACCCCAGCAAATATGAGCGAGGTGTCTCTAAGCAAGTGGCAATGCAGCCAGGGAAAAAAGATCTCCCTTTACAGATTCTTGTAAACCAGAGTATCTCCTTTCTGTTAAATCATCGCATCACTGTCACCTGAAAAGCATCTTTGTTACTCAACATTTAATGGAATAAAGAAAAAGAAATAGAGAGTAACACTGGAAGAACTGTATTATTTGAGCTACAGATTGCAATTCCTAATTCATATTTAAAGTTCCACTGTAGACCTGATGCCTTTTTTGTGTCTCTAACTAAACACTGCTCTTTTTTGCATTACAAAATAGTAATAATAATAAAGTTACTTTAAGAATGCATCTCACTTCTTGAAATTACAGTCCAGTACAGCCTTCAGCATTTTTCTTTTGCAAAATCTACTACTAAAAGCTGCAGTAATAGCAAGTGACCTTCATTACCTGATTCTAACAACATTCTAACCTAGCCTTGTCTCATTTACTATCTGACACTAGTTTAAAAGATAATGAAAAAGAAAGCCAAATGTCTCAGGCTCTTTCCAGGATCACAGGGGTACATCTTACACTAAATAAAAATAGTATTTAAACAAATAGGAAAATACAGACAGTAGTCATGATTCTTTTCTAAAAGTCATACAAATAAGGAACAGACAACGATCGTTACTAAAAACCATTTGCACAGCAGAGGCATAGTGCTCATTTCTGTGCACACCCATAAGGCCTCACCACTTCAGCCACTGGGGAGAGCTGGTTTTGATTCAGGCTTCAGTTCCAAACCCCTGAGTGTCACTGTATTCAGCAATGTATCTCTTGGGCAGTTTTAACATGAACAAGACTAGGAATAGAAAGGTTTTTAAAGAAGATGTATAGATACATTATGCAGAACTATAAAGCTACTCAGTTGCAAGTAGTTTTATATTTGATAAAACAAAGGAGATAATCCCATATCCAACTGCTCTTCCTCCCTCTTCTATTTTACTCAAAAGCCTGAAATCAACAAGAAAATTGTTATCAATTTTCACATAGAGGTCCATTTCTAATGTTTAACGTAAAAGTCATATAACAAGTCATCCTATCACCTGTTTTAACAAAATCCTTATATTTAATTAACAGGAGAAGTCATTAGGAGAAAATAATTAATAGACTATTAAGATGGAAAGAAGCCATCTGTAATTAAAAAATTAAAAGCTCTTTACTAGTTAAAAAGTTTCATCCTGTGGAAAGAAAATACTTCATTTCAGAGTCTGCTCTTCAAAGCAGACCAACACTATGTCCCCTCAAACTGCTGTTACACACTAGCTACAGTTAAAACTATTATTTTATCTAACACAAATCAAAATTACTCACTTGTCCAGAAAGACAATGATGACATTAATTACATAGGAGCTAGGAAAAGAAGGGAAGATAGCTAGCTCAGAGATGACAGGGGAGTCAAGGAAGAAGGAGGGTTTGGTAATAATAGTCACTGATTTTCCTCCCCATCCTCCTCCAGGAGTCAAATCTGCAGTCTGGGATCAGCTCTGCTTCCACTGCCTCCCAGTCTTCACCTCCCATCATTACAGGCAACTCCCAAACACTATTAAAGCAGCCTCCACTGTTCCAGCAGCGAGCCTGGCGCCCACAGGAGGTGCAAGTCCTTCAGGCAGCTGAGGAAAGCAGCTATAAAAAACCAAAAGTGGCTCAATTACTGCTCCACAGGCAGCCAACATGACAGGCAGCAACAAGGACAGAAACCAAAGAGCTGAAGTAACCAAACACATAGCTTGTGGAGGAAGCCCTTTAGACACTGTTTCATGAGCACTGCTTCTGTTATCCTCCCCTGGGCAATTCTGCAACACACAGAAACAAGTGGTGCCTGACTACCGGCTCCGGTTAGGTCCCTAAATTTGTAAAAGCTCAGTCAAGCTATTAAAAACAAAACCACCAAACACAAGTTACTGCCAAGAGTTTTAGAGATTCAAGTCATTATTTTGAGGATATCAATCTTGTCCTATAGCCATCATTCCAAAGACAAAATCAGAGAATATCAAACCTTTACTCGAATTTTGTGAAACAAGACACAAATACTGTCACTGCTACCAAATTTAATAATTTTGGGGGCATTTTTCCCCAAGTCAGACATGGCAAGTCCTGGACCCAGGACAACTGGGAAATTCATTGTGATTTTTACCAAGTAGAAATCACCAAGGTGCATTTGGCAACACTAACTATCAATCCTGAGCAGAAAGCCCCACATGAACCCTCAGGAGCACACCATCAAACTCAGATACAGAACCACCTCAGCACAATCTACATTTTAGATAATTTTCAAGTGTACTTAAAGAGTATTTTAAAAAGATAAGCTTTCATTTACACTAAGGCTGCTGAAAGAAAATTTATTTTTAAGTTAGAACACATCAAGGTCTATACACTAAACTGTGGATTATAAACAGACTATGCAGAGTTACAATGAATGGGTATTCACTGATGAAAGTGAGATTATTCACTCTAGTTAAATTTTCCATTTTCCAGGGTTGTTTCCTCACTCTGAGTTTACCTGTACAACCTCAGGAAGAAGTAATGTACTCCAAGATAGCAACTTGCCAGCTGAAATAAGACCAAACTACCTCATTTCACAAGCATGCTATTGTTCTTGTCACTCCAGACTCATGGAATTCCATATTTTGTTGACAAATTCAGCTGAATATGAACAGACTAAAGCACTAATATTTAGTAACTCCTCTTAAAAAAAAAGTATTTTATTAAATTGCCTCCTGCAACTTCAGATACTGTGCCAAAAAGCTGTTATTGGTAGCCTCAAAAAACAAAATATAAACCTCACAGAATTTTTAGACAGATAGCTGGCATCTGAAGTTGCTTTCAGTAAGATTCAGCAGTCTCTCAAGAAATATATTTACATGAAAACACAAATTAAATGTTAACAAAAATAAAACAAACATCGAGGCTAAAGTGTGTTTGTACAACACCAACCACACCAGGTAATAAACTACTGTACTTTATTTTTATATTCCAGTTCCACTTTGTAGGTAAATATGATCCACTGAAGAAAAAGGAAAGGATTATCTTTTCACCTGCAACATCCTTATTGTTTTTAACAGGCCTCATATCTTGCACGGAGACTCCAGTTAAAATACATTTATGAACATGCAGTAAGGCAAATGGTTTGTTTATTCTGATTTAACAACAAAAAGAAGCCGTCAGCTGAAGACCGATGTACAGATCTTGAGCACTTATTCTCTGGAGCCTGCACTGTCGGTCTGCATTTCTTCCCCCAAACTCTCCGCAGACAATTATCGGGCGGCAGTTCCCACGCGTGCATTTCTAGCGCCAATTTAGCAGTCACACAGCACGGCCGGCCGGCCCGGGGAGCGCCCGGCCGGCGGACACGCTGCGGGACTCGCCCTCTCTCCGCACCTCGGCACTTGGGCCTTTGCCAAACGTCTCCTGACCTGGCCCCAGAGCCCCCCTGCCCCCACCGCCTCCCTCCCTCCCGCCCCTCGCCCCGCCGAGCCCACGGCCAGACCAGCCCACCCC
>VZTT01061945.1:33084-55584 GCA_013400855.1 Buphagus erythrorhynchus
CAATCAAAATTAAATTTAAACAGAAGGGCAATATCAATATTTTTAAAATTTCTGTAGTCTTTTCAAGTTCATTTTTCCCAGTAAGAGGATGTTTTCACTGCTGAATTAAAAGTGAAAAATAATATATTCCACATCATTCAAGATAGAGGATTTGAGGATAGGAAATTGTTTAGTGTTCTAATTCCAGACTCCCTAGACAAGCACTCACAGTCTGATTCATCTAAATGCAATAGTCTTCATTCAAACCATCTCCATGAATTTTTTTGTCCAATTTTAACCCTGCAGCAATGCCTTTGATTTCCTAAAGAATCAAAGAAAGTTGATGAATAAGACTATGGAAGTTTTATTTATTGAAATCAAAAGATAAAAGAATTATTTTGATTGGATGGATTTACTTTCGATTTTTTTTTCTGCTTTAGCATATGGTGTTTTTAGATGAGTCAAATTGATGGTTGATTAATAAGTATCATCTCTTAACATTACGTGCATATGATGACTGCCAAAATTCAAACTCCTTGACTGCATTAGACTAACTTATATTTTCAAAAAATGTTAATGGAGCTCTGTGTCACAGAGATAATCAATCAGATGACAGATGATTTGCCTTCCAACTGTGCAAATGAATGCAATGGATGTGTGTCATAGATGTTTGTTATTTCTGAGGCTGCCACAATAAAATACTCTTTTTAACAGCATGCTTAATTATTTTTCAGAAGAACAAATGTGTCACTCGCAAAACTTGGAACATTTGTTCTAGCAAGTCATATAATTTCAAGTCACAAACATCAGGTCTGTACAGCTGACTGTATTATATTGTTTTGGCAATATGCTGATTGCCAGGTGTCTGACAATCTACCATGGGCAATTCTGCACAAACTGCCATGAGTCAGTGAAGGAAATAATTTCATTCCATTTGGAATGTACAAACTGTTTTGTTTTCTTTTCTTAGGGCATGTATTTTAGCTTCTCAAGGTGAAATTATGATTGTCATCTCTGATATTGCAATTCAGGCTGGGAATGTAACAGGAAGAATGTGTACACTCAGCCAAACTCATAATTATTCTGTGTGCCCTGCATCCACTCTGCTTTTTACCAGCAAACCCTAGAGCTGGCTTTTTACTTTAGCTAGTGGCTGCTTTGGGATGCAGGTAAATAAACCTTTCAAAATCAAAATGTTAACTAATAGCATAAGTCTACCTGCGGGTCAACTGCGATACTTTGCAGATGTATTTTCCTCTTCCCTTGTATGTCTGTATAAAGTTTGTAAAGCAGTACAAGGCCCATCAGTGTTGAGGCTGCTTGGGTATTCACCCAACCTTCATGAAAAAAGCATTCCCAGTGCCTTTACAAGGCAAGAGCTGCTATTTACAGAGGCATTAATGAGCCTTTCCAGCACTTTTCTCCCTTGCATGCCATTTCTCTGCCTGGGTTACAAGTGCAAAGACAAATTCCCAGTGGCACAACTGGCAAAGGATCAAACAGAGCCACACTGCTGATCTCTAGTTCAAGATGCAGATTGACTTATTTTAATCCATTTATTGAGGGGTCGAACTTTTGCTGATTAAGTCTTAAATTTAACATTTCTCAGTGATTTTCTGCTAGGTGAGATAATATCCAAACCCATAAGCTTTTCAGAAAGGGTTGCAAAGAGTTCTGTTTTATTTGACCTGCAAACACAAGCCATTAGGCATAGAACTGGCTGGGGTTTTTTCACTTTTTTTTTTACTTTGTCTTTTCTGCCTATTACTTTGGAGAGCAAAATATCTGTATTACTTTAAAAAGTGATGAATCAAAAGCAGATCACATATTGCCTGTAAATATTTAGCAGGTATAGCAGGTTTATTTCATGTGAAATATACCTGGTAGTTTTTTATTCTGATTTATTTAGTTTTATTTACATTATTTCAATTTTTTTTATCAGAGGAGAGGTGTTGAACAGAAGCCAGCCTTTCTTTTTATAAGGCCAGGATTACTTTGACCATACAGTAACTGAGACAAAAAATTGCACTTATTTGAGGAGGTTCCTTTCATGCTTAAACACTACAAAAAAACCACTTCTAAATTTCTAAATGCCCAGGTGCTTTGCAATGGGAGGCATAATTTATGCTTCTAACAAACAGTTTGGGTCACTCCTCCCATTGGCAGCAGCATTTTGCTGCCAGGTATTGCTTGCTGTTCTGCCAGGAGCCTTGGGGCTGTTCCCAGCACAGAGGTGTCCTCAGAACCCAAAGTGACACTTTTGTCACCCATGGCAGCAACCTGGGCAGCAGCAAATGAAGCCTGAGCACAAGGGTGACATAAATTTCTCATCCTCCCTGTGGTCTTTTCGGGTTGGGTTTGAGAGACATTACAAGTCAGGGGAATGCTTCTGTTGCTTCTCCCTGCATGCAGCAGCTGCAGCGATGAATGCAGTGGGGGCAGGGGGCCCACAGAGACTCTTACTAAATTTCCCCAGGTCTTAGCCTGGGCACAGTGGGCTGAGAGGAATGTCATTGATTCAAATGCCCCAGAGCACAGCACAGCTCCAGTCTAAGGAATGGAGCTTTGCAACTGCCCTGAAAACAATGTTCTCCTCCTGACCACAGCCCATGGTCCAGTGCATTACCACCTTGCATGGGATTTTTTGCCTGGGAAGCAGAACAAAACACTAGGAATTCTCTTAATATTTTCTTGTTCATTTTCTCTTTCCTCACCCTGTCTTCATCCAAATTACATCCAGAGAATTCACTAGCATAGAAAAAGAAGTGTTGCTATCCTGCTGTCTGAAAAGAACTCAGCACTGCTATTCTGGACTAGATCAAAGTAATTTGAGGAACTAGTCAAAGCTAGAACTAATTTCTAATTGAAAGAAGAAAACAGTTCCTGCTTCTGTTGAGACAGGAATATTCCTGCCTTGTAATGCTGAAATGGATTTCAAGGAAGATGCATCTTTGGGTACATTATGGAAGCCATAAAGTTGTTTGACTTTGCTGACAGCAGAGTCACGAGAAAAATAAATAAAAATATCCTAAGCGCCCTGTGTGGTAATTATAAACACATGCAAAGTAGGGTTCTCATTGCTATCAGTCCTCCTCCTGCCAACTGACCCATCTGGGCATCAGGAAGGTCCTCTCATGTGATTTCTGTTTGAAGTGCTGAGGTGTTTTCTGACTATTGACAATGGACTCTTTGTATGTTGAACAGACCAGGGTATACTCACAGTCAGTCAGCTGATAGAGAAATTATTTTAAAGTTTTTTCCTGAGTAGAAAGTTGGAGAAAAAGTTATTCTTAAAATTTTAGAAATTAATTACTTTTTTCCCATTCAAGATAAAAAAGGAAAATAAGAAAAATTAATTGTAAAATCAGTAAGAGACGTTTGAAGTTAAACAGATATATTCTAACCCCTGCAAAATATCCTGAAATATGGCTTAATTCAAGAAAATAATGTTAATTCTTGCAGCAGTATCATGTGCCTTTCCTGTTTCTAGAAACAGACAATTCATTTTCTTTCTTTAGTGAACCTAGTCTGATTTTTCTCTAGAAGGGCACAGGGACTATGATTTCAAATGGAACACAGAGGACAAAAAGTGTTTTGGTATCATTCACCTCTCATGGGCTAAAGAAAGGAGTGATACTGCAAAAAAGAAAACGGTATAAGGACTCTCACTGAGCTGTGAAGTATATTTTCACAGAGTCCAAAAGATCTTTAGTAATGAAGTCTGGGTCGTGCAATAATCCTGCATCCCCCATGGCCAAGGAGAGAGATCAACAGGCAGGGTGAGGGTGGGGACAGCCACCAAGCCTCCTGCTGGACCCACATCTATCCTCAGGCTGTTAGCAAACAGCCAAAGCCAGCTGGGAACAAACGCCCTCAGCATGTTTCTGATCCCCACCCGCTGAAAGGAATCCTGCCCTCGGCACCACATTGCCAGGAGCATGGGAGAGCTCTCCACTTGTTCTGCAGCCTGCTCTGGTGACAGCCAAGACAGAAGTCAGTCTATGGAATGCAGATTTTGGAAACTAAGCAGCAGAAATTCCGCGGTTTACTTTCATTCTCCAGCAAACAGGTCTTTCTAAAGCACGTTTTTTAATTTTTAATTTTAAATTTTGCCTTAGTGCCTAGTCAGCAGTAGATTTCATCTGTTCAAAACATCAGGAAATCTTTTTGACCTCAATTAATTCTTTGAGGAGCTAAGCTAGTAAGCATTTGAGCCATTACTTTACCATCATTGGGACATAAATATATGTTAGAAACATGTGCTTTGCTAAAATGGTCTTGGAGCAGTTTCTGCATGCCTCTGTCCCCCCTTGGATCACTCTTGCCATTCTTTCTGTGCTGGCATTCCAAAGCTGCTGATTCACAGCCTGCATCTGGTCCTGTAGCATTCTTGCCAACTCAAAGCCTGATGGATTATTTGGACACTTAACTTCATCAAGTCATTCTCCCTCTGTAACTGATTTGTTTGACATCCTGTGTGTTATAAATACATTTCTGCAGGGCCTTTGCTCACTGTATTTGAATAGCCTATTTGATTTATCAGACATGAGGTGTTTTCTTTCCTTCTTTCTTTCATTCCTTCTTGCTTTGGCTCAGTTCTGCTGTTGAGGATGAGAAGAGACTTGCTGATTCTTGGACAGAGGCCTGCAGGTTTCAGAAAGGCATGGGATAGGTGAGGACATCTGCTTAGGGAGAGTGACTAGACCAAGGACTGGGATCCAGCTCTGTGACCTGACACTGGAGAGAGCAAAAACTGAGTTTTCCAGATGTGTTACTGTGGAGAGTCACCTGGAATTTTTTAAATTTAACATTAAGATATTTTTAGACTGACATATACCTCATTTGCTTAGTGTTGAATTGTGTCTGGGTTCATTAATTTGCAATTGCTCATGAGTTCTTTGGTCATGTAATACAACTTGGGCATCAAAGATAATATGTGAGATCAGATAGCAGCTGATTTCTGCCTAACTTGGGGCTGTAAAGAGGCTGGGGACAGCAGAACAGTGACTGTGCTTCCTTATATGCATGTTAGGAGGGATGCCTTACTTTAAATTCCTGCACTAAAACATGTGAAAAGTTACATGACTTGCCATCCTATGGAGTTCATTTCCACTACATCAAAAGTGGCCAAGGTCCCATCCCGTTGAAATAAATCAACATTTGCAAGTAATTTCAATATATTTAGGATTACTTCCAGTGAAATATATCCCTTGCCTTAACCAAGGCTGTTTTTTTCACTTCAGCAATTTCAGTGGGAGCTCCTCTTTGAAAAAGCTGCTTAGGGCATGAGTGGCTTTTGCAGAGTGGGGATTCCTCCACTGAAATGTTTCATATGGGTAGCATCTGTGAAGCCCTCTTTGTCAATGCACTTCACAACTATTATTTCCAGCTTCACTAGGCAGAAATAACTTCCAAGGATGGGATGTGAATTTGATGTCCATGGCCCTTCAGTCTTTTCCTGTTGAAACTTAGTTATACTGCCCATGTGGCTCTGCCATCAGTGGCAGGGGCAACGTGCACTGGAAACAGGTCAGGCAACTCCTAAGCCACTAAAAAACCTTGTACAGTGCTTTCAGTGAGTGCTGGCTGTTGTTCAAAAGCCAACACCAGCTGTCTTTCAAGAAACCTGCCTATAAACTGACACAGAAAGCCACCATTACAGCCTTGTAACAGTGGTCATGTTATATTGTGTGTGGATGGAGATGGGATAGGCATTGGCTGTAGTGATCCTTGTCCATAGCACAAATAAGCAAAATAATCCAGACTTGACAGAGTCCTGTGCTCCTGCAGTTGGGTGTTCTCAGCTGCCTCCAGTCCACAGCAAGATTTGCAACATCAGGTTTTCTTCGTCCAACCCATCATTCCTGCAGTCTGACAGTTGTGTGGGAATTTCACTTTCAGGGATTTTCTTGCTAAGAAGCATGTCTCAAGTCTTTGAAAAAACTGCTGAATGTACACCCCACTGGCTCAGAGCCAAAAGGCACAATGTGTGTGGGTTTCATTTGTTTTCAGCCAGTCATCATTTTTTTACTAACTTGAGTTCAGCCTAAGGAAGCAGAAGTATGTGGTCAGATTTATCCTTCAAAAATGTAAGGTGTTGATTCTAAGTTAACTAAAGCAGGAGACAGATTTAGAGATCCCTGGTCTGGTTCCAGCAAGCTTTGTACCTCTGTGCTGCCCTGCCTCCTCTCTCTGCTTTTCTCTCTCCTGAGCACATGCCCTCAGGATCCTGACACTGCTCTGTCTCACGCCACAGCACAGAGCAGCTGCTGTGCCAGGACAAATCTGCCTCCTGAGAAACAGTGGGGTCCTGGCCAGCTAGCCCAGGGCCAGCTCAGGAACCTGCCCTGCATTGCAGACAGCAGCTGAGTCTCCATGCAGAGCCTTTCCCTACCTGCAGGCTGAGCTCAGGTTTTCAGCTTCCTTCTACACATTGTCCCAGAGTTGGATGCAACAGGAAGCATTATGGTTTCCATTGCAGGAATCATCCTGGAGGTTTCCAGTTGCAATTATTTAAAGCAATTGTGACATTATGGCCAAAAATAAAGTCTCTATCACCAGATGGAGCTGAGCTGAGGTCACAATGATCCCATTTCCTATACCCTGAATAAAAGCCTTCAAGGTGAAGCAAAAAAAAAAGGTACTTGTGATGCTTCACCAGTGAAGCATGAAAACACCATGAAAACAACCCAATTAGTGCTGGCTGTGACTGGTGAGACAGCTCCTCTCTTTGAAGTGTCCTGATATCCCTGGTGATATTCCCTACACAGGGAGTGGTGACCCAGGAAGGTCTGCTGCACATCTTTTAGGGATGTGGGAAGAAGAGGCCAACTCTCTTCTTCCCACAGTGTGACAGCTGCTATCAGACAGTGCAGCTCCATTGCCAGCCAGTGCAAAATCAATCTCCTGGCAGAAAGTCAGAATTCTGTTCTGGGTATTCTTTCCCCTAATCTCTGTACTTTTCTAACTAGAATTCCCTTTGCTATACTTTCACGGAAGCTTTCTCAAGCCTGAGAGCTGGCCAAAAAGCCATGTAAGCCATGTTCACAGTGAACTGATAGAAATTTATACAAGCAAATGTAGTGGGAAGGACAGAGAACAGCAAAATTTAACCAAAATGACTATCCAAAAGAGGCATAAAAGCCAAACCAGGTTAGAGAGATGAGACCTCTGGGTGCTGAGCACCTAATGCTAAAAATCTTCTAGTTATAGTTATAGCCTAGTTATTAGTATTGGTGTTTTGAAGATATTTGAGGAAATAAGTACCTAAATGGAGGTAGATGCTAAGTCACTGTAGGAGCATACAGTAATGACCATATGAGAAAGGCCACTAAGTCCAGTGGCACGGATGTAATTCACTCCCAGGCACGGCGCCAACCCAAGGCCTAATCTCTGCCAAATTATTTTGGGCCAGGTTTCTGTGGTTGCTGCTGAATCTGTCTTTTTCCATCCTGCAGTAACAGGCTGTTTAGCGCCAGCAGACATATGAAACTGAACTAGCAACTTATTTCAGGGAAAGGGCTTAATGCTCCTGACAAGTTGGAAAGTCACCAGCTGGGTTATCTTCTGCATCTCATTCAATCAAATATTGTCATTATAATGTCTATTAGACCAAGCATGAGAGAAAGGTAAATTTTCCCAGTATCCACAAAACTCCATAGCAACTGAAAGGGAGGCCAGCTATCACATAATTTTTTTTCTATTGAAACAGTCAGTATCTAAAAAGGCACAAAGCCTTGACAGGTTTCCATACTTCAGTGAGTGCAATTTTAATGGTGTATTTATATGAATAATCTCATCCCTGAAAGTTGTCTGTTTAGCTGATCTGGCAGAGCTGGATGTATTATATAGACTATGAGATGTCTCCCTGAAACTTCCAGGTGAAATGTAGAATCCTGTTGGAAAAGGCAGCATCTGAAGATATTCAACACCTTAAACCAAATTGTTCTTGCTGCTGAGAGTTCTTCCAGGTCTACCCTGGAATCATCTCAGGTAACAGTGTCAGGTGCCCAAGTGTCAGCAAGATTTCTCCTATTCTTGCTATACTTTCAGCGTTGTATTTTATGCAAACTTGGTCCTAATTCTAATTAGATTATTTGGTTTTCTGGTATGTCAATATTCAGCAGAGTTTTTGTACATGCTATCTTCCTTGCTGCTTTGCCTTGTTGCTTGCCTCTTTCTGTGGATCTTTGCCTCTTTTTGTGGAACTTCTTCTCTATAGTGTGTTCCATATAATTATCTTGTCACCATGACTTACAGGGAAGGAAAGAAAGTAGTAAATCCCTGAGAAATAAGATTTGTCATCACTTGACTTGCTCTGAGGGAAGATTTTTTGAGACCATCAGCAAGAAGATAATTACATAGCTGGATTTAGTGTATCATCTAACCCATCTTTTTGGTGCCTTTATTTACATAAAACAATTCTTGTTTCCTACACCTGCCTGATGCCAATGTGCAGGATTACTTGAGTACTGCTAAATCTGAGGTGGGAAATGAAAATATAGATTCCCAGTGAAAAGGAGCTGGTATGTCTGTGTTGGCTCTGTTAAAAGCTGAATCTTCAATGTAGAGCACTGAAGCACATTTACATTATTTTTTCAGGACTGAGATTGTATCACCAAACCTCACATGTCTGCTTACAGAGGTCCAAATTAATGCAGTTGTGGTGATTGGTTTAATGATTATGATGATCCATGTCTGTCAGGACCTGACTTGAGATAAACTGTGCACTTTTTGGCTACCTAAGAGCTAAAAGATGTCCTTTGATGAGCTCTGCCCTGTGCTGCAAGCAGACAAATGCCCTCAGGGCAAGCCCCTGTTACTCTCCTGCAAAGCCTTTGAATCTTCTGAAGTCTCCAAACCAGACAACTTAAGTATATCAATGTTGTCTGTATCAAGAGAAACAATAAGTTAAAGCAGAAGGCCAAGAGACAGCCTGGGGCAGTGGCCAAATCTAAAGGAACAGCGGGAGAAAAGTCAGTGGTTGGTGAGCAGCTCGGGAGGGCAGATCTGTGAGCCATACACCAGGAGAGAAACAAGGACAAACAGTTGGAAAAATGAGATATAAAAAAGCCTGAAAGTGGGTTTGGCTGCTGGCATCTGATTGCTGTGTGCAGCCAGAGTCAGGCATTGCTCCAAAGCACCAAGACAAGGCGTCTGACAAAGCGCTTCTCCCAGCACCTGCCAAGGGCTGCGCTCCAGCAGGAAGTGCTGGCGCCAAGGAAACTGCAAAGGAGGCTGCTAATCCTCATTCTCCAGGTTTGTTCCGTGTTTACCCACATCCATCTGCTCTTCCTGGGCAATCTTCTCCCCCAGCCCTCTTCCCAACCCACAGAGTGACCCAAGGTTGTGCAGAAAGGAGCCTGCCCTCTGGCCAGCCGTGACCCCAAGGGACAGTGGTCATCCTGGCCACCAAGGCTGTGCTGGTGCACACCCACACAAACCTGCAGAGGCATTTGCTGCTGACAGCTCTAACAAATAAGGAGGATGGTTATGGAAATGGACAATGGAATAGATGATTTCTTTGTGGACATGCTTTGTTACTCTTCCTGAGCCTTACTTTCTAAGATACAAATGATACTGATTATCTCTGGAGCACAAGCAAAATGTTAACCAAAACTTAGAAGGTTTTTCTTCTGAAATTCTTCATTTTCATCATATTGCTGACAAAATACTAAAACACACCACAGATTCCAACTCTGTGTGGTAGTCTCCTGGGCTAAAGCAACAGCTATTGCCATATGCTTTGAGCTTTAAATCAGGCATTTTTTGAAACTGAAAGTTATGCCTGTTCTCCTGATGACATCAGTGAACCACAAACTACTTAATCTAAAGAATTAAACAAGCTCTGAACTCCCAACAGATATCAAACTTCAGATTTATCTATGCTATACTATCTCTGTCCAGATTTTTGATGTGGCTGGTTTCCTTTATCTCTTTGAGAGAAAGGTTTATCACACTGAGCCATGCAATTATAAACAGAATGGAAACTTTCAGAAATACATATCTCAAATATGTACATATCTCAAAATTAATATTAATCTTAAGATGATGCCCTCTTTGTTCTTAGAGAATACTATTGAAAATAGAAGTGTATTTATTCAGGTGATTAGTTCCCATTTTATCCATATCCTCAATTATGTAATCAAACATATTAAACAAATTCTTTTTTTCAACTTGAATTCTTTGATGATAAAATCTGTTTTATCCCAGAAACTTATTAAACCAAAAGGCCGATTTGGAAAGCATGATTTCTAACACACTCTCAAGAAACTGTACCATGATAGTTTATGTTGCAAAGCTGGGATTTGGCTGGTTGTTGGTGTCTGTAGAAAGTGGTAACCTAGTGAACCAGTTTCTATTGCCAAAAAGCCATGATCCTGGTCCATTTGTGTGTATGTCATCATCTTAGTCTTTTATGGAGACTAAACACTTTCTTGGGCAGCAAATTTTGTTCTGGCTCCTGGACCTTGTGTTCATGTCCTGCACAGCATTAATTCTACCTAAGAATAGCTGTTCACTTCCACTACATAAGTCAGGGCCAGACTGTTAAGATTTTAGGTCACACATCCAGTGAAATTCACTTTAAAATCTTGCCAAAATTATTTACAATCACTGTTTCAGAGGTCTGCTCCTCAGATAGGTCAGTGCTAGCACTCATATTTGAAGTTCCAGTAAAAGCCACATTGCACTGGAGGAGTACAGGAAATTTGCTTTGGGGACAGTGGCCAGAGTGGTTTTGATTCAGAGGCGGAGAAATTCTCCTTTGTCTCCAAGAAGTTTAGGCTTCTCTGCACCCACTGCAGCCTGAACCTGAACTGCCTGTGCCCCTGAGTTAATCCTTTCTTCTCTTTCTGGTGGTACCAGAGCTGCTCCCTGCTCAGCTGGAACTTACCCACTGGGACCTAGGGAATGTGGCATTTCCTAACACAGTGTGTTTATGTTGTAAGGGGTTTAAGGGAGAATAAAAGGGCCCCTGAGTTTTTCAGTGGAGTCTATGGTCACCTGCTGAAGAGACCTTCTCAGCTTCCCCTTAAATGAAAACAAACTCTGCAGCCAGGTCAGTATGTCACTGTCAGATGCATAACAGATATAAACTTCATCCAAGCAAAGCATCCTTGTTAAAATAGCTCAGAAACTATTATATCTTTGCTGTTTTACACTTTCCTTTTTTAAATTTAATAACTTAAAATATATTTAATATTAATATTACATTTAAATAGATATATTTATTTCTATAACTTGTACAGAAATGTATAGTTTCTGGGTAGATTCAACTCCACCAAATTAACATAGTAACTATGGATTTCTATAAGAACAATATATGACCCACTAAGCTTGTAATCTAAATATTGTCTTCCCAATTTGACAGTTAAAATACATATAATTGTCTGAATGCTTTTTCAGTTATCTTTCACTTTAGCAGTCAAAAGAAGTAGTTTTTGAAGTGATTTGTTCAAAGATACAGACTCAGCTGAATAAAAAGCTGAATTATGCCTTGTTCCCAATGAACATTTATGTTGCTGATTAAGGGTAGCTACAAGGACATGAGCTTCTAGTCCGTAATTTCATTAGTGTACCTGCAGTAGTGGATGCATTCATTTACTTTCCCTAAGATTCTGTTTTTCATGCTCTGTACTGCGACCAATTATTCAACTGTGATTCAAGCACAACACAGTGAGAGATGAGGCAAATTAAAAGCAGTGATGGAGCAATTTTCAGGAATAAGAACATTTACAATTCCAGGGGGCCTGAAGAATATGACAGCTGAAGGGGAAAGGTAGGTCAGAAATTTTTTTTTTCCCCCAAAGTGCACTGCAGATATTACTAAGAATTACAAGAAGCTCTTAAAATGTGAATACAGGAACAAAGTATAGCCCAATTTTAAACATTTTAATGTTCCTATTATTAATTTATATTATTTAGATGTGTGTAGCTCTGAAGTGTTTAAGTCATAGTAATTTTTTTAACTATTTCAATTTATTGTACAATGTAGTTCCTTTGCTAGAGAGTCATAGTGAGCCCTCTCATGTCAGCTATTTTTCAGGTGTAGAAACCCAATCCTTCTTGCAACCTCAGAGGCAAAGGGCTTTTCATCTTTAGCCGTGGAGGTGCAGCAGGAGTCAGGAGAGCTGTAGCAGGAGGCACCATCCCTTGTGCCATGTTAATTGTGGGCTGCTCCTGAGCAGGACAGCATCCTCAGCACCACCCTGCACATTTGTGTGAGCTGATATTCCCATAGTGCTGCCAGCAATCCATGCTCATCCTCTGCCTTCAGCAAGAGGGGGATGTGGGTGCTAACCCCAATTTTTATCCCTTTCCCTGCTGCTGAGGCTGGCTGGTGGAGATGAATGCTTATGTGACTCTCCGCAGCCTCTTGGGCTTGAAGCTCATTTTACTTTCAGACTCCTGCTCCCACCTTGCTTTTTGTTGTTTGTTCCTTCTCATTCTCATTTTTTCTTCTTTTTTTTTAAATAAACTGTTTCAATTTACAGTTGTGTCTATGCTTAGAATGGGCTGATCTGCAGCACTGTGAACCACTCCTAGCTCAAGGCAGAAATCAGTACCATGCAGAATGCCTGGGCTCTAAACTCCAGTGTTCCCAGAGTTCCAGAACTTCTATTCTTTATCCATGATAGCATTTGGTACTCAAGTGCTAAACACAGTCAGCTGCACTACAAAGGTGTGTTGAAAGGCTTTTGCTAAACATGGATTAAAAGGTGAATTACCTCTGCTTCGTGTACCTGAAGATTAGAGTAATCCCTCATGGCATGTAAATGAAATCCACTAAACCCACAGAGTCCTGGGCACTGCTGTGAAGAACACAACTTCCCTCCTGATCACAGGAACCCTGGGTGCAACCAGAGCATGGCAAACTTGCCTTGCTTTCTTTTCTGCTGGAATCCTCATAAGGAGAGGTCTCACAGAGAGGGAAGGAAGCAGCACTAGATGGGGAGAATGAAAGGCAACTCTATAGCAGAATCTGGCAGAGATGAAAAGATCAACAGTTGGAAATTTGTCAGTTTTGCTGGCTATATTCCTTTGCAGTTTTGACAGAATAAGAAAAATAACACCAAAAAATGGTTGGAAGTTAGATAAAAAATAATGGGAATCCTTGGAACAAGGCAATACAGGGTACCAATGACAAGTACCTCTGAGGCTGAGAAAAGGAATCAAAATGGAAATACCACCTTCTATGTAATTTTGCTATTAGATGTACCAAAGAAGTGTTGTTAAGGTCAATGCCTGGTATTTATGGCTGAGGGTTGATTTGACCTCAAGTTCTTTCATTTTGTTATTCTGCCAGTAGTTGAAAGTACACATTGTGCTGCCAGAAGAGTGGCTACCCAGGCCTCACTTCAGGCACTTTTATTGTTGGCCTGTCTCGCCTTGAACAGTGTAAAATAGCTTGTGGCCAGAAGCTCTTATCCCATTTAGTTTAAGACATTTGCTATACAGCTGGGAAAGAAAGGGTTTGATAACAGAGATTATATGAGAAAAGCACAGGAAGTTTTACCAAAAAGAATTCTGCACCAACAAGGGTTGGTTTTTTTTATGGCTAATGCTCATGGGTTTGTAATGTACAGATGTAATTCCTGATTTTACGTGAGGCATTAAATATGGTTTGTCATCTGGCATTGCCAAAAACTTCACAGATTAAAATAAATTGTCTTGGCATGGTGACCAAACTCTCTAAAAGATGTAACAGTCCCACTAGTTGCAGTAATTAATGATATAATTATTAAAAGTGTGCTTCCTATTTTGCTAAAATCTCCTAAATCTTGCAGATTTCTTGCTTTTGGTTGCTATTTTCGATTCTTATATTTACATGTATAAGAGTAGGGAATTTATTTCCTGGCAGTAATAGACTTGTGTCTTTGTTTACTGGCTAGCTGTGAGCTATCTGTAAATATTTCTATATCACTAATACCTCCTATTTCCAGAGACGTCACTAAATACTGGAATACCAAATTAGCAATTACAAACCTGCTAATCACTACAGTGGTGCTCACCAAGGCTTTCTTTAGCCCAGACTGTGCTGCCTCTACAGCCAGGAAGAAATTTCTATAGCAAAATTTGGAGCAGAAACCCAACATTCAAGTGCTCTGAACAATTCTGGGGAGTTGACTTGGCTACAGGGAGTCTCCAGAGACAGGTTCCCTGGGCTGCAGGTATCCCTGAATTATACCCCATGATTTTTTTTCTATTTAAGAAAATAAATTCTAATAAATCAAAGCAAATGGTCATGCAAAGGACAAAAATGAACAAAAGGAGAAAGCTGCTGATCTCATGCTTCCCTGCAGAGAAAATGAGGAAAGGGTGGAGAATGGCCCAGGCACTTTCTGATTATCCTGTGAGATAGGATGGGAACAATGAGGTGGTTGGTGTGAGCCTGAACAGAGCACTTTCTTTTTGGCACTTCAACAAATGTTGGCAGCATTTTCTTTTTTAATGTCAACATTATGTGAACAGCTTCAAGGTAAGAGTTCCAAGTCACTCAAGTTAATTGATACATCAGGGATGCAGAACTGGAACACCACGTCCTTGATGCTACTTAAAAGAATTGCAGAACTGTATGTTGCCTTTGCAGGAGGGACTAGAAAAATCCGAATGCACTACAAAAGGGCTGGCCAGAAATGGGGGAGTTCACTGCAGCCCTTTCCTTCAATGCCTCTCAGATTGATTTAAAAACTCTGAAATGATATCTTCTGAACTAGCTTTGAATACTGTCCTGCCTCCCAAGATGGATCTACTTTTGTCTTATGCAGAGCTGTCCTTTTGCTGGCTGTAGGAATGTTTTCATACAGAAGTAGTGAGTACTTTGTGCTCTGAATTCCCAGCTGTCTGCTGCAATGTAGCCTCAAGGCTTCAAAATTTGGTGCAAGATGTTGTCAGTACAAAGACAGAGCCCTGTGCTCAGTGGAGAGAAGGAACAATGCTTACCAGTAGCTGCTGCTCATGGGATGGATCACCTGCTCATAAACTCAGGCTGCAGCTGAACATCCATCTGTGATGAAGGCATTACAGATGCTCAGGCCACATCCTCTTCACCCTTACCTTGTGCTTGTGGGCTCGTGTCCTCAGCCCTGTCCTTCCATGGCCATGCAGGTGGAGCAATGCCTGAGCCACCCATTGCCACCGGCAGGGAACAGGGCAGAGGGAACAGGATGGGGAGTGGATGTTCAGACAGGCACCATGTAAATACAGGGTCAAGAGAGAAGTGCCAGGGCAGCCAGCCTGGCCTCCAGCACTGCGCTCCTAGATTGTGTGTCACATCTGTCAGCCTGGTGTGGCTTCTCTTGGGAATACCCAGGAGTGTGACAGGGGATAAGGTATGTTTACTTGAGCAAACCAAGCCCTGTGGCTCGACCAATAACAGCTGCTAACAGAACAAATGTTTTTATCCTATTAGATACTGTCTGTCAAAACTATTTGGTGTAAAAACAGATGTTGTGTGTGTTCCAGTTGAAAGTGCCTTGACTGAGAGGAAAATTCTCTGAGATTCCATGCTTTACAAGAACATAGAAAGGCTCTTCAGAGCCCCCAAAACCCTGACTCTGCCCCCAGAAGTAACAGCTCTGCACAAACTTTACAAAGCCATAATCTGCTCTGCATCACTGCAGGACAATTTCTGCAATTTACCTAATCCAACAAAGGCAGTCTTTGTCTTGCTACAGTCAGGTAGGGAAGACTTGTAAGACTTGTCCTAACTGTACTTTTATAATCACACACTTCCTGTGCACAATGGTCACTGGGTGTAACTGTAAATACAGATTACTTTCATCTTCAAGTTCAAAATGATGAGGTTCCTCTATTGCTTATGTAGTGATCATGCACTGAGACACAGGGGGATGACAGCTGCCAAGGCCAGCCGAGGGTTTGGTGCTCCTCAGAGGGTGGCTTCAATTAAAGTATTTTCTATCTCACTGCTACTCTACTTTTACAGTGTAATTCACTCTTGCAAATTAAAACTGACTTCATTACAGTGTACCCACATAGTGAAATCTGTAAGATCTTTAGTGCTTGAAACCCAGAGCACTTCCTAAATTTTGACATCAGTTTCCAGGTTTTAACATCAGTTATTGTTCTCCTGTGAGCAATACCCCTGCACTCATTTCACTGGAAGATGTAGCAAAGGCGAGGAAGTAATCCAGTACTACAAAGGGAAATCTTGTGACACCTTCAGCTGAAGCTCAGAAGATCCTGCCTGCCGTTTATACCTGTCATTTACTTTAGTCCAGTTCTTTATTTATGCAAGCTGTATGTTCTGCATAGACCAATCACAACATTAGAAAGTGGAGAAAGGGTGACAGTTGCCTGTTTTATTTGTTTATAAACAACATAACTGGACATGGCAACCTTCATGGCTCAGAGGGGAGAACATGGGCTGCAAGGGAGATGCCTTCAGAACCTCTGGAAGCCAGGCTCTGAGCACACTTTCCAAAGGTAACCATGGCTCCTTGGTCTCTGTATGCTGAGATATTCCAACATGAAGTGATTTGATTTGAAAGGTGAGTTGGCAGAGTTAAGTGGGAGCTGCAATGTAGCAGTTTGTCACTCCTTAGAAGTTACAGCTTGTCTCCAAGAGGAACAAGAGCTCCTAGGCCAAGGCCAGGATTCTCTGATCCTTCCACAAATCAGCCCTTGCTTTTGAAAGTTCCTTCTGACTTCGGTTTTAGTGAATTCAAATGCAGAAAAATCCCTTCCCCAGGGACACGGGCTTGTTCCTCTGGCAATAGCTGCTCCTGTCCCTTTGCCTCCGCACAACTCTGCTCCCACTGACCTTGGACCAGGATCACCTTCCTCCTCCAGAGTTTAGCAAAATGGGTATTTAAACAGGGAATCCTTAAGCTGTAAAGACCTTTCTGAAACGAGACAAAATTAGGATTGATATCAGCATCAGTGTATTTATACTCTGCGGTGGCTTCAAACCATATTTAACTTTTAACCAGGTTTGTTATGAGAGGGTTTGTAGCCAAGATTAACTTAAAAACACAAAAAGAATCCATAACAATATCGTAAGAGCCCTGATTTCTCTATAAATATATGCTAATAAGATAGCTTTGAGTACTGCTTTCACAGTAATTAATTTTTAACCTTAATCTTTACTCAAAGATAGTTTGTTTTTGCGATGTATATGCTAATTTTCAAAGAAATTGGTCATATATGGCAAGCAAAATTCATGCATGATGTTAACGTAGGCAACAGCTTGCTATAATTTCCTTCTACTTTTCTAGTATAGCTCACACTTTTTTTTTTTTGGTGGCACAAAATAATTCTATGCTACATTAGGTATATAATAATTGCATACAGAAAATGAAATCATAGTTTTGAATGCTACAGATCAGCACCAGGTGTGCATTACAATCCTAATTAGATAATATTAACTTGTCCACAAAGTGCCCTGGATTTACCAACAGTTAGTTAGATATTCAAGCCTTAACTAATAGCATGTGACTGAACTGGTGATTTTTGAAAGGTAATCAGCAACTGGACTGGAACCTACCCAGAATTAAATCCTGCTATGTTATGCTGCTGGCACACTGGGAATCAGTACAGCTGCTGATTTCACAAAAAGAAGGAATTAAATAGACCCTGTGCCAGTGCTTAGTCACCCCCAGTGAAAAAGTCATGCCTGCTGTTCAGAGGGAGCCTCCTGTGTTTCAGTTTGTGCCTCTGGTCACCAAGCACTGTGCAGACCACTGGAATACTGTTTGCTCTGGCAGCAGCTGAGCCAGTGTCAAATACTGCCCCACAGCTTACAGGCTATCTGGGAAAGAAGCACATTAAAGCTTTTACACATGAATAACCTAACAGGAAATGAGTGCAGATCTCCACCTCAACCTGTGTCTCATCACTTTAGGCTAGGTTGGCCCAACAGGCACTGTCAGACCTGCTGTGGCTGCTTCTGACCTGTGCCTGCCACCTGCTGTGGTGGTGATGTGTTTGGACTGTATGGAGTGAAATCTTTCTAAAAACTCATTTGGTGTGGACTGTGAGCTCACAACTCTCTTTTTATAGAGGAGTGCTTTGAGCTGTCTTACTAGTCCTTCTGCCTTCTCACCTTATTTAGTTCAGCCAGCCAAGCTATAGAGCTGTATACAAGCTACCTCCAATTACAAATTAAACTGAAATGAAGAGCAAGATTGCATTAAGAAATAACAAAAGACAAAGTAAAACAGCAGGCAGGAGGGAAAACATAAAGACATCTGCCTTATCTAGTGATGTCTCAGTGCAAGGGCAGAGAGGTGAGAAGGCATAAGGCCTGGCCTGTTCATGACGGCTGCTCTGAGGCACATCAGCAGTCAGGCTTAGGAGTAGAGCCAGGAAAGATGCAAATTCAGGAAGATTTCAGGTCAAATCTATACAAGATGATTTCTGTGGGACTGGCTCATGATGCCAACTCAGCCAAGACAGATACAGCCCCAGAGGAGCTGTAGATAGACTTCTAATGATGCATGCTGCTGCTTTCTCTGATCAGCATTGGTTCCATTTTTCAAGCCTAAAATTCTAAGCAACAACTACTTTAATCTTAAAGCTGACCATGAGTAATCCGACACACACTATTTGTGTTATTCCTGAGGGGAACAAATGGATTGCTCAATGGCACACTAGGAAACTTTTAGAGTCTCACTATGCTGTTTTTGGCTGTGGTAGAGATAATTTTCTTCACAGTAACCAGTCCAGGGCTGTGTTTCAGCTTTGTGCTGAGAACAGTGTTGATAACACGGGATGTTTCTGTTATTGCTGAGTGGTGCTTACATGGTGTCAAGGCCTTTTCTGCTTCTCAGTGTCTCACCAGGGAGGAGGCTGGGGGTGCAGGAGGAGCTGGGAGGGACACAGTTGGGAAAGCTGACCCCTCCTGACCCAAGGGATATGCCAGGCCATACCATGTCATGCTCAGTGTATAAAGCAGGGGGAAGAAGGAAAAAGGGGAAACATTCTGAGTGATGGTGTTTGCCTTCCCAAGTCACCGTTAGGTATGATGGCACCCTGCTGTCCTGGAGATGGCTGGCTGGCCCGTGGGGAAGTGGTGAATGAATTCCTGGGTTTATTTTCCCTTGCTTGGGTGTGCAGCTTTTGTTGTGCCTGTTAAATTGTCTTTACCTTGACCCAAGAGTTTTCTCCCTTTTACTTTTCCAGTTCTCGCCCTCATCCCACCATGAGGGGTGAGCCAGTGAGTGGCTGTGTGGGCTGAGGTGCCTGAGAGGATTAAACCACAACACTCAGTACACAGTGTGCTGTGGGCTTTTCAGGAACCTGAAGGCAGTTTCTGTCTGCTGGCCTGGCAGGCAAACTGGGTACAGCAGGATTAGTCTGTACCTCTCTGGGAAGCAGTAAGAAAATGGGACCACTATCTAAGACTGGATTCAGTGGAAGTTTCTTTTGTATTATTTGTACCTATTGTTACTGCTGCCCCTCCATGTCTCTGAGGCTAAAGGCAGCCACTGTCTCAAGGAAGTGCCTCAAGGATGGTGAGGGTGTGCTGAGAAGGTACCCACAAGCAGAAAGTGCTCACAAGAACAGTGCCTGAGTATCAAGTTAGTTACAGTTTACTGTCAGAAGGGATGCCAAAATCTTAATACATTAGTGATTTTCTCTACACTAACACCTGACCTGTAAAGAATTTGTAAAATCTGTGGTTTTGGTCTGTTTTAGCCATAGGCTCTTAATCTACTGCTTTCCTTACTGGGAGTAAGTAAAACGTGCTTTAAGTAAAATGTGCCTTTTTAGTTTTGGGTCCAGCACTTCCAAAAGCATTATTGGGCTTTTGATACTTAATTGCATTTTGATACAATATTGCATCATTATGAGTTTGGGGTTTTTTTGGTAAGAATTTTTACAAAAAACACATTATATAGAAAATTAGAACTTCTTAAAACCCAAGTATTTTAAGAATTATTGGGACATCCCTGAAGTACCATCTCCCAGAAGCAAGAGACATTAACAGCAGCTTTGTGCCAGAGCATCAGCACATAGATGATGCTCACCTCTACTAACTGGTTCATCTGCCTTCAGTTCCTGCTTCAAACTAGCATGAAAACATCAACTAGACAAGTATTTCTGACAGCTGCAGACTGATTTACACTGGCAATGCATGGAAAAACCAGAGAGGAAAGGATAGGAAGTCTACAGACTGAGGCAAAAAGGATTTTATCTGTATCAATGCCAGTGGCTGATAATCCCTGAAGACCTGAGATAACAGCATTGAATAAAGGATTGTTGTGAACATCTCACATGTCTCATCAAACCTGTCTTCTACTGAACCCAAAAAATGCTGGTCACAGCACTGACAACTCTGCCATAAAAAAACCTGAGCTGCTTTTACAGCAGGATCTAACAAAGTGAGAGAGGGATTTAAAACGAACACCTGGCACATTGAGCATCATCTCTGACTGAATGGTATTGAAATAATTATTTGTGTTTACTGTCCAGCACTGTCATCAGTGGAGGCCTGTTAGCACTGAGTAGGACTGAATGCATAGGACTGAATTGCTTGAACAGACACTAGGAAAATGGGAATCACAGTGGAAGCTAGAGAAAAAGAATGTGTGTCTACCCATGGTAAATCATTGCAGTCCTTTAGTGGAAAATCAGTAACAGCTGCAAGTCCTGCAACACTGACAGTGATCTTCAGCTACTGACAGCACAGGCTCCACAAGGCGAGCAACTACAGCCCACAAAAACCTCTGCAGTCACAGTTCCAAAAAGGTAAGGAAAGCATCATTCTCCTCTGCACTCAGTCTAGATTTGAGGACATGCCTTCTTAAAAAAAGGCTGTAATTAGGCTCCAGCAAGATTGGAGACTGCTTGCCTGTTATTACCGGCAGAAAGTCACAAATCAGTGGTATATGATTAGTAGGGATGACTTTTCTATCCAAGTATTTGAAAATGTTTATACTAAGCAGCAGGAAAAAAAAAAAAAAACAAACTAGTTATAAATCAGCAACATAGGGCTTTGGTAGTTTCATCACAGTACCACTTTTATGATTTTTAGCTTCTTCACAACTTGCCCATTACTACCGCTTCCTAAACACCAGTTCTAAGCAATATCTGGATTTGGATTAACACACAATTTATAAACTGGAATGGAAATTTCTCCTAGTGTCCCTGACCACCTTAATAATCCCAGATCTGACAGATCTCTACACTGGGAAAGCATTACACTCTCTTTCAGTGTCTTCAGGGTGTAATTTTTCCATCAGATGTGTTAAAACAGGACAAGAAGAGATACAAAGTTTTAACAGAACTTAGAATATGGGTGGTTTTGATGCCGCATGTATCAGGAGACTATGCATATAAGGATGCGGCACATTTCACTAATAATTCAAAATGGGGGAGAAAAAAGTTAATGCTAAAATATTTGCTTTCCCTAATCCCTACTGAAAAAATAGCTCCCATTACACTGAAGACCTGCAGCCAAGTTCCTAGTGCTGCTCTAAACATCTCAATCAGCATTTTCTTCTCGTTGTTCTAGACCACCACCTAACGGCGAGGCTCAGGCTGGGCCCGCCCGGCTGCTGCACACTGGGGAACGCCACAGGCAGAGCTCACAGCCCCAGCTCAGCAGGGGACAGGCAGGATCCTGCCAGGAGCAAACCTTCCCCTCCCCTTCCCACTGACCCTTGGGACAGCTTTAACAGGCTAAGGCAGAGCTGCTCTCCTGCATCGCTGCAGCACTTTCAGCAGCAGGGCTATTCCGTAATTAATTTTTTTGCAGAACTGAACTCTGTGACCTGGATCAGCACTAACAAGCCTCACTCACTAATTGCTTAGGACATTCTTATCCTAGAGCCTCATTCCTGTAGATTACTGAAGCTTAGTACTTACTCTAAAATAACTTGCTTTATCTGTGACAGTGCAGAGCAATCTCCCAGAACAACGGTGGGCTGGCTTCTCTTCCTTGCCTTGTCCTTCTCTCATGGATCAAGCAGTGCAGTCGCTGCTCCCTTGTCAGTCCAAGCTCTCTCCCATTACTGCTGAAGAAATTAGTTACTCTAAATTAGTTCCCTAATAAATAAACTCTAACTCTCTCTTTCTTCCCCCCGTGGATTTTTAACGTATTTATTGGGAACCTTTGGGAAAAAAATAGCGCTCCTGCTTTGACTACCTTCTCTATGAAAACAAACTGTATTAGTCCTAGTTAAATGCCAACAAATCTGGCACACTCACTCCCCAGGACCCACTCATGGAAAACACTGGTGAAGTTCTGACTACCCCTATAGTGAGCCCTGCATGCAACCAAGTAGGAAACATTAACATAAAATACTCAGTGAAAATGCAACCGGCAGTATCCTGAAGCACACAATTTTAATCTGCACCATTTTCATCAGTTTGGACTCGTCTCTCAAATAAGGGACAGTAGTTGCAGTTTTGGCTGGGCTTATCCACCCACTCCCACTCACCCTGTTCCTACAGCAGCAATCCCTTCATCCCCTACTGCTAGTATTTTGTGGGATTTCTGTATGGACTAACAAACCTGTATTAAACCATACCCTACAGAAAACCTGTATGTCTGAA
>VZTT01061945.1:71795-93334 GCA_013400855.1 Buphagus erythrorhynchus
TAATTCAAAATGGCAAGGAAAATATAATTCTAGAGACTCCTTACAAAACCTTGGTGAATATTTAAGTTTTTTTTCCTATTAAAAATTATGTCACTTTAACCTATAAAAAGATGACATTTACAGTAAATTACTCATGAATTTTGATGAGTTGGTAAGTTTCATTCTAACCATGTAAATACCAGTCTTCCAGTGAGAAGCAAGAGTGATGCTATCCAATAGTGCTCCAATCAAAAACCACTACCACATCACATTTTTTCAGAGTCAGATCCTCAAATCTGTAATTAGGTTCTATAAGATGTAATCTGCCACTTGCTGACAAGATGTAGAGGTGATTAGTCCAAGAGTTTTGCTAAGCACAAGCAGATGCATCAGTGAGGGTGGGCTGGGTACTTCTTCGCTGGGAAATGGCATTTTAAGTTCATTTAAGTTCAAGTAAGAATTCAGAGTGTGCTGGTATTTTAAATGCAAACATTTTACCTAAATATTTCCCATCACTGCCACACCTTGCACTAGAAAAAATTGGTACATAATATTTATATCAACATTTCAATTAATGTATTTTTAATTTCAAAAAATCCAAATATTCAGTCAACTTAAACCCTACACAATACTGTTTTTTCAACTTCTATATTTTTAAAATTGTAATTACATACCACTGTAGCATTTATATAAATCTCAGATGCAGTACACTACTCTTAGCAATAAATGCAAGTAAATTTCTCAATGTAGCAAAAAAAAAAAAAAAGATACACTTGAAGATGGGCTGTTGCCATCAAAACAAACCACAATGTAAAGTATGGATGACCTAAAGATATTCTGGATTTTCTGACGTAACTTTAAAACTTCTAGAAGCAAGTTTGTTAAAATAAACATACCAATATGTGCTGAACCACTGCTACTTTTACTTTGTATAGAGGTACTGCATGTCTGGGTCCCGGGTTGTGCTGTGCCTGTTCGATTTAAACCCCTGTACAATTTCCTACAGGAGAGTTCATCATTGTCACTGTCATGTAGGGATGGTGTCCGAGGCCTAAAATGCCGCCATCTACATGATTTGATATTGACTAGTATCTGACTGAGGTCTTTCGAGAAAGATTTGTCCGAGGTATTTGTTTCTGAGGTATTGGCAAATTGACTGATTGAAGAGTGTTGCGATGAGGAAAACCTTTCCAAGTCCAGATGATGAAACGCATTATCGTAGTCCGAATGCGCTCTGTCCAGTAGCACCCTAAAACCAGGAGAACACAGCACAATTAAACACTGGCAAGAAAATACCAAGAAAGTCATCAGCTTGACACGTGTGCTTGTGGACAACAAAGGAATAAAAAATTTTACACAGAAGTGTTCTAGAACAAGCCAACACACACATACACACTCCCCTGACATGATGCATGACCATCTATTATTTCTCAGTAAGTAGTACATTTAAGTGTATTCTAGCTTCCACTGTCTGAAGAAGAGCTGAGGTACAATGTCACATATATATTAAAAGACACTTCAACAACACAGAATTAAAACAAAACAAAAAGACCTAGAGAATAACACTGCTTAAGTAAAAAGTGATTCATATGTCCTCCTAAAGTAATTTCATTTTCAAAGCCTTACTCCCATATATACTGACTATACCTACAACCATTGCAAAGCAGTAGGGATGCCATACTAACGTCCAAATCCCCCTGCAAAAATCCCAGTAAGAGCCATCAGATCTAGTTCTTAGTAAGCCAAGATGGCTTACTAATATGTGAAGAGGTGCTAATCGTAAATTTGAAAGGCAAGTCACATCCTTACTTTTAATAAAAATTTAATACAAATGTACTATTTTCTTAAACACACCACATACTTATACACTCAACCATTTACAAATTCTTTTCAGTAAAGATTCTTAGAAGTAAAATGCCTGAAATAAGTAATTATTTGGTATTTTTCACTATGTTTTGAAATTTAACAGTTATAATTTCTAAGCATCTCTTCCAAAATCACCAAATATTGTCTAAACTCTGAAAAGCATTTTTTGCAAATACAATTTTTGCTATCTTGAAATGCTACTATTTGCGGATAACTGTGCTAATAATTTAAAAACAAACCAACCACAACTGAAGATATACATGCATCTTCATGTCAAAAAATGGGAATGCAAACAATAAACCCCTCCTAGAACTATTTAAGAAAACATCACTGAAACAGCTTCCATGAGTGCAAAACAAAAATGGAGACATTAGCCAGCTAATCTCTCTGTGATGTCTCCGTTTTATTTTTTGGTTTTCAGGTTTTTTTAGACTTTGCTCTTCTTTGCATCTTACTGGCTTAATTTTATTTTTGAAACCAGCAACAATTACACAGCACTTACCTTCCACCACGGCCAACTCGTCTTCGTGCAAACCCAATACACCTCTGGGGTACAGTGAGGGTGGTTAAGCAGTATCTGTAACGCACATCTCCTAATCTTCCCTCCTTAGGGCTACTCCACGGCCAGTTGCCAGGTTGGTCTAAATGAGGCTTAAAATAATTTTAAGCAATTAAACACAAGATGTTTGCACACAATGACACTGTCTTACAATGCACAAGGAAATTCTACTTACAGCATAGTACTGACAGCCTGCTTTCCTACGGAAGGCAAAAGGACCATCGGGATCATTTTCTTCCTCAGCCTCCGAAGAGCCAGACAAAACCTTCAAAGAGGGGATGACGAGAGAGTGGTGTATGAGGAGATGTATTAGAAAACTCCTGAGTTTTAATTCTGCTCTTTCCCAAAGAGCAGCACAGAACACTAGAGGTCCTACCTGGGAAAGGGGTTCATCATCTGAGCTAGGAAAATCATACTGATTCAAATCTTTAGCATTAAAGACTGGCAGTGCAGCAGGACTTGTCTGTTGAGGAATAGCAGCAGCAGACGAAGGTAAGACTTTTGGCTTCTTCTCATACTTTCTTTTGGGTCTAATAACATCAGGTTTATCTTGCTGCAAGAAAAATAAAAGCAGTGTAAAATTACCCACAGAAGAAAATTACCTTAAAACAGGAGTTTAAGTAAACTCCTGTGTAAGCAAACTTAAGACATGAACTCATTTCTCTACCATGTTCACAGTAAAACATGAAGTCATTTCAGAGTGTCTGTATTTCATTTCCAGTAACTGAAACATTGAACAGACAACATGGAATCAAGCAGTGTTTGCTCAATCTGTGCTAGGTAACTCACTAGCAGTTAAGGTAACAATACTACTTTGGAGAAGGAGACCAAAATATGTATCATGATCTCCACGAGACACCTTTTTTATTTCCTAGCATTTTTAAATGACAGCCATTTATGCAGTGTCAGGGTATTACTACGTACCAAGTAATGCTCTGAAGGCAAAAACAGACTTCTCAAATATACCTAAAATCTTGCAAAACTCTCTAAAAATTAAACACGTTTCCCCGTATTATGCAAAGTCAAGTTTAAGAGTATTTCCCAAATTTCCAAGCTGTGAGACACTGCACTGATCCAATATCACTGATAAGCAAATACACACTAGTAATCACAAGGACAATGCTTTACTACCAGTGGAAGAATTCACTGGTTCAAGCCACCTTGTCAAATTCGGAACAGCCTCTGGATATTCCTCAGTTAAAGTTGCCTTGGTTTAAAATTCATATTATACCTCAGCATTTATCCTGTGTTACCTGACCTATTTAACATGCTCAGTTGTTCGCACTGTAGCTATGGTTTGTAAGACACAAAATTAAAGCCTGCAGGGAGAAAAGTACTTGTCAGCTGTCTAAATCAAGTAAGATTATTTGATATTTTACTTAAATATGAAACCAAAGATATACAGCAGAGGAAGAACTATCAATGGATCATATTTCAGAAACAAAACAAACCCCAACCCTCCATATTAAATCAACTGCATAGCTTAGAATAATACTTGGTGTTCACATCGTTAGTTCTATCTTTGTATAATATCTAATGATAATAAATACAGTTTTGTTCAGGACATCCTAACTTTAGGGACAGTAGTAAAGAAAAATGTTTCCATTCTCCTGAATAAAAAACACAATTGCATGTGTCCTTTTATCTGTAGTTTGTCTGTACTTCCTTTATTTCTGTCTTGAGGAATGCTGGTAAGCTGTTATCCTTGAAACTTCAACAAAACAAAGCCATTTTATTTCACTTGCAGCTTTGCCACCCTATTGCCAGTTCCAAAAAGATTCCTCCCTCCTCCAATCCTAAAATGGTGTATTTTGTATACTTCACAGCACGAACAGCAACTCTTATTAACATTACTTACTTTCACTTTATATTCTTTCAGTTCCATAGCTTCTTGGTGTTTAAAAGAACTGCTGTTAGTCACAGGAATGATGGGAATAGCATAGGTGGGTTTAAGTGGCTGTCGCTGTGCCATGACTTCAGACATGATCTCTCCACTGTAGTCACCCAAATTATACCTGAAATCAGAATAAATTTTATTTGTTGGAGTACACTGTCCATCTAGTAAAAAATTGAGAAACACAAATTAATGCTTGCAACTAGGGGTAAAGGGATATCCAGAACATCAGCAAGAAGCACAAAAAGTATTATTCCAGAGAAGGAGACTAAAAACATAGAAAATACATGCAATGAATAATGCTGACAGATAAAAAAGGACAACTACTCTGTAAAGCATCTCCAGAAGGTAATACTGTAAAGAAGAGGAGAGGGTTACCCACCCCCTTCCTTGGGGACTGGTACTATTTAAAGAATTTATCACATTTATCACTCAGGAAGTTTTAAATAGTGAAACACAATGAGTTATTAATGAATCTTCCTTTTGTGTTAGGGAGTATTTTTCAATAAGTAGATCCATGAAACATTACATTTCAACGTAGTTTCATGTTACAAATGCTGAGTTGAAGTGCAGTTCTCTTCTCCCAGTGAGATATTAGAGTTTGTCCTCTATTCCATGGCTTATTTTCTTTAAAAAGCAACTGGAGAAATAGTCATGATTTCTCTCCCCTCTGTTTCTGCTGAAAATGCTCAGGGTTTAAAAGAAGAGCCCTGGTAGAGCCAGTTCAGCTCATCTCCCTAAAAGCCTGGACTAAAAAGTCAGTTCTGCAGTTTTAAGGTACTGCCTCGGAACATTTGCTTTCAAACATGGATTCTTAGGCTAGAAAAGTTCAGATTGTAAGTATCAACCTCAAGGACAACTCCACACTGCAATTGTGATCCTCAGTCAACTGGTAAAGTGACACTCACCAGAGCATTTGGCCCACAGCACAGACAATCAACGGGATGGCAAAAGAAGCACTAGCTGGACATGACTCTCACATTTAATACTGTATGAAATGCTTGTTTTCCTCAAGAGGGTATTAGATGAAGCTTTTTTTATCACAGAATAGAGATCACGAAGTCAAAGAAGAATGATAATGATTGAAACTGGCCTTAAAAACAGCTGGAATTTCTTTAATCTACATATTTAACACAAAATTTCAAATGACTTTGCTTGAAACTATGATCTCTCTTCCAGTATAATATACGGAGTAAATACATACATTTAAAAGTACCTACACACATAACAATATAGCTCAGTATAACAATAACCCTCCCATAATAAGCAACTTCCTAACGCTTTATAGGCAAATATGTACATGCTATCCTGTAAATCTGCAGCAGATTCTGAACTTATTTTTAAAATCTCCCACTGTTCAAATATTTGCAGCAATCCAAACATAGTTTCCAAAGCTTTCTGCAGCAAGTTTTCAATAAACATTACCTCTTTTCCATAATTTCCAGTGTTAAATGCAGCAACTCTCTCTTGCTTTTTTCCCTCCTTTTTATCATCTCCAGGATGGTTACTGCACGACTCAAGTCTCGACGCAGCTTCAGCATCTTCTCATAAGAAGCTTCATCATTTTTTCGATTCTGTAGATACACAAAATATGTGTTTCTCCACATCATTTAAGTTAAATAATCTGAATTAAAGTAAGTTCTAAATATTTAGGTATATTTAAAAAAAAAAGACAAGTCACATTCTAAACCAAAAAGAAGCACGTGCATGTTATCAATGATACACAGCTTGCCAACACCCTAAGTAGGTTTAAGAGCAAATTTAGTGAAAAAGTGAATATAAACTTTCACTTAACAGCAGGACTAAAGCTGTTTTATGTTTTTTGCCCCTCCAAATTAAAAAGAAAACATTCCATTTTTTATTATGTTGTAGTACTTTGCAAATTGTTTCCTCATATAAGCAACTTTTTGAAAGGGGGAGAATGAAAAGAAAGAAAAGCTGAGGGAGGCACTGATATACTTACTTTTCGTGTCTGCATCTTTTCTGTTCGTCTTCTAAAAGCAACATAAGGGTCATTTGTGCTGGAACCATCCCGTTTTTCCTGCTTCACTGCTGGGATAAGTGAAGGACCTCGACAATTTTTCCTCTTTTTAATCCAGTACTCATACACTTCTCTGATCAATTCATCATCTTCCTTCAGCAACAGCTTGGCCTCTTGCAGGCTGACTGGCTAAATGTAAAACCCAGCATGTCACTTTCATACAGCAATACATAGAGCATGTATTTCAAATTCTTTATTCAAAGTACCATTGTACCTGCTGACCGCTGCCCTTCTCTAGTCTGTCTATCATCTCCTCAAATTGCAAAGGAGAGATGTCCATTCTTTTCTTCAACTTATTCACAAAGATCTCATCTTCCGAATCCAAGTCATAATCTGGCTGCTCAGCATCCAAACTAAAAGCTAAATGACACAGTGAAAGTTAAAGTTAGTTTCACCACAAAAAAGTTCTGTTCTAATAGCATCTAGAGCACACACCACACTTCTCAAGAGAAAACCAAAATTATTTGTTTGATTGTTGTACTACTAATGCTACTTCCACACAGATGTAAACATCGAGATTTTTTTCTTGAAAAAAATATTACCCTGTTAAAAATTAGGCATAAAAGTTGACATCTGCTTGTTACAGTTTTGTTAACCAATGAAAACTTACTAGTGGTCAAATCAGTTAACAGCTTACTGCCTCACTGCTTCAGTAAGATATTTTTAGATTCATCAAAATCTTCAATGCTGCCAAGTTTCATGTATTGTATGATCAGCAGTTCAGATTTCAGCCCAAACACACATTAAAGGTACTCCTAGCAAAGCATGTGCAGACTGTATTAGAATGATCTTAACATATTCTCATCAATTATTTTTGTGATGTAGGTGAGTCAGACTACACTGGCCCAGCATGATCCATGTAGCAAAGCATCTTTAAATACAAGTAACATCTTGCAGAATGCAAACAGCTGTTTTCCACAGTATCCTAAGAAAATGCATCATTCTGCATTTGCAACACGACTCCCATGCCTCATTCAAATTGCTGTGGTTGGTAAGAGACAAATTTCTTTCCAAGTGTACATGTAAAAACATGTATCTATTTTTAATAAACAGGTAGAATACAGTGCAGCTTAAAATTCTCAATTCCAGCTGTTAGAACAGCTAAATAAGGAAAATAAGAAAAGTATAATCTTAATATCAGCATGGAAGACTGCTAGTAGGAAGGAAGAGCTTTTTTACAATGAGGGTGGTGAAACACTAGAACAGGTTGCCCAGAAAACTGGTGGATGCCCATACCTGGGAACATTCACAGTCAGGTTGGCCCAGGCTCTGAGCAATTTGACGAAGTTGAACCCCCCTCATTGCAGGGAGTTTGGACCTAGATGATCATTAAAGGTCCCTTCCAACCCACACTATTCTACAATTCAAATATTTTAAGCCATTACTGAGGCTCAGAATGACATAGAAGTCTAGCATTTAACCAAGTTAATTAGGCAAATGTTCACATAGCACAGATACTACTTTTTAAATTCTGCTTATTACACCATGCAACAGAATTCTTCAACAGATCATATTTTCATAATTTTTTCCAAAGTTATCTGAAGTAATGTGGTGCTCACATGAAGGGTCATATCCACAGCAAATAGCTGCTATCTTCCAACAAAAACAAAACCACAACAAATTTGCAAGTCATCAGTGATATCAAACCCCACCTACTTTTAGATATAGAATACTTGCAACAGGCATAGGCAAATACTTTTACTGCTATTGTCATTTCTGGTTTGCTTCCCAATCCACTCTACTGCCATTTTATCCTGGTGATGCTTCAGGGAAAGATACTCTGTTTCTAAGCTATGCATTATATGTTTTCCTCTTTAAGTAGATCTATCTCTGTGTTTGCTAACAAATTTCAATTTCCCTTCAAACTATTGCTACAGAACAAAAATTAAACGTACTTCTTTAGCAAGTAGTATTTTTGAACATATTGAAAAAATTAATTCTCAGAAGTCAGTCTTGATGGGAGCTCAACAGACATTTATGAATAATGTCTTAACTACTAACAAAATTGAATTCTCACAGAATCACTAAGTTGGAAGAAACCTTCAAGATCATTGAGTCCAACCCATTTCCTAACCCCTCAATTAAACCATGGCACTGAATGCCACATCAATTTTCTTAAAGACATTCAGGGATGGTGACTCCACTACCTCCCCAGGCAGACAATTCCATTACTTTATCACTATTTCTGTAAAAAAATTTTTCCTAATATCCAACCTATACTTCCTCTGGAACAGCTTAAGACTGTGTCCTCTCATTCTGTCAGTTGCTGTCTGGAGAAAGCAGACTCAATGTAGAGTTACTTTACTTACGCTGTATGTGAATCAGCTGCTTTGGCATTTTAAATTCTCCAGGATATATAGATTCATAGTATGCAATATTACTTTCTGCTTCTGGAACCGGTATAACCATGTTATCCCTCTTCTCTCCATAGACTTGTTGTGCTGAGATAGCCCGCTGCAAATGATGTTCCTATAAACAAAAAAGTGAAAAGAAAACCTGAGAAAGTATTTCCAGAGCTCAGCCTAGCTCAGGCTGAAGGAGGTGTATTTCTCTGCAAATGCTCTCACTGCAGAGCCCTGAGCAGGGCTGCCCAGGCCGGGGGGTTCCCCGGCAGGTGGCGCTGGGCCCTTGCACACTCCCCTCCCCTTCCCAACTCCTCCGGCCGTGCCGGCGTTCACACAAACCCGTACTCACCTGTTTCTGGAGACACAAGCTTGGTTAGACATACAGATTATAACAAGTAGTTGCAGATAGATAATGACTCCAGTACTATACTGTACTTGCCTTGGCCATTTATTGCCAGTAATGTCAAAAAACCAGAGAGGAGGCCTTGCCATTATTGCCAATGAACACCAAGGATTTTAACCTAGTGAATGATTCCTCAAGACGTTCTCATTTATTGCAATGCTTCCCATTATCCTCCCTTTCCTTCTCCTAATCCATCAAAAAACAGTAAAAATGCAACCCATTCTGCCATAGTTCTGTGAAGACAGTGAGTAGTTTCAGCAGGGTTCATAGAATTACTAACAGAAACCCACACAGCTTAATGTGTGCATGTCTTTAAGTGGTTTACTGACAATACAACAAGGTATTTTTTCCTTATTAGCAGCGCCAGTTTCTGAAGTTTCTATTCTGTTCCTCCCCAAGTGCCCAGATAGTTATGCCAATACATCTCTCAGTGAGATGCTACAAATCAGACTACTGAAATACTCGAAAGCAGGAACTGCAGCAAAAGGGTAGCAGTGATAGTTGGTTTTAACATTGAATGTATGATGTTCATCCATATGATCTTATTATATCTTTGGCTGTCTGACTTCAGTTTAATTACTTTGATACAGTAAGGGCAATTAAGATCTTCCACCTAAACTTAAAAAATATAAATAATCAAGAATACTATAAAACAGGCTTTATTATAAACTACGAAGTTCATGAAGCCTGAAATTCAACTGTGTTCTAACATGTAATTCTGCTAAAAGAATTCACAGGATTTGAGCCTATCTTCACACAAGCTGCAGACATTATTTCACATCTATCCCCTGGTTAAAAAGCTTCTTCACAGAAAGAGACTAATCATGAGAATAAGGCATAGCAGAGCTGCAAGTAGAACTCACTGCACTGGTTTTGACCTGCAGCATTTGTTAAGTCCAGAAACACATCACCTAGGAGGTGGGGTATGGACAAAGTAACTTATTTACTAGCTTTTACTGAATTACTGCTGTCAGACACCTCAATATTTTGTAAACTGTAATAATTCTTCAGGATTATGCAGCTACAACTTGTTGCCTAACAGGGAACTAAGCTTTATCTTCATATAGCCCAGTAGGATTCTGCATCATATGCATAATAATAGCCACTGCTCTTTTAGTTAAGCAAACACTTACTGGTTTTATAATAATATTAACGTTCCTAGTGTATTTATCCCAACTTGTGTTTCTAAACACCAAAAAAAAATGTTTTATTTCAGAGAAGAAAAGGGTATTATACACTAAATTAAGATTCCAATTTCTCTGAGCGACCTCTGATATGGACACAACTAGTAAGTAACAGTAGCCTATACTTCTTTACTAACAGGTTTAAGCTTTCTGTATTTAAAGAAATCTTAACATCATTCTTAAAATAGAAGCACAAATAATGGTTTTGACTTTCATCGCCGTTACATAAATACTCAGTATGTGAACAGTCTTAGCAGAGTCACATATTATGAAAAGCAACTGGATAAAATTTCCCCCACGGAATAAAGTTAACTTGCTGTTCATATTGATTTCAATTCTCCTCAAGAGACACTCCACTAAACAGAAGAAACTAAGCAGACAAGGCAACTTCTCCTTATACCTCCATGCATTAAAGTTTTCATTTATTTGGACAAACCCACAAGAGGAACTTTGCCCCCAACTTCAGTATCTGAGCAGGTGGCTCGGCACATCTCTCTCTATCCTGGTAACTGAGGTGGGTTGAGCACTGGCCCAACACCAGTACGCTCACTAGAATTATCTATTCATTTTCTGCTGTGAGATAAGGATTAGGAGAAGAGCAAAAGCAGGCTGAAAACTTGAAAGAGTATATAGAAAACTTTATTAACAGAACTAAAAGAAGNGTTCATTTAGGGAGAGGAATTTCTCCTGCCACACCATGCAGACTTTTCCACAAGGAACAGTTCTCTCATTGTTTTAATTTTAACAAATAAAAGCCACCTGGAAATCTACAATCGTGAAGTCTCTCCCATGGTTTGGTAGTCTTCCCACAACTACCACCATGGGTCATCTCAGCTTATTGGGGTGCAATTTAAAGGTTGAGCTGCTCTAGTATAGAAACAAAAGTTCTCTTCTTCTATCTCTGGGAACAGAGGTTTTCTTCTTCCATCCCTGGGGCAAGGTTTCTCATCTCTCTCTGTCCAAGCTTTGCACTGGATCACAGATACTTCAACATCTGCTTGCTTCAACACTATGATTAGAAATACTACAGCCTCTGCTCACAGCTGTGGTTAGAAATACTACATCCCCCCAGTGCATTCCATGAGTTACAGGGGAAAAAAAGTCTGATGTATAATTATATCTTCACCATAGCCTTACAGCAGAATTTCAGCCCCACACTAAGGCATCTCCTCATTCTCCTCCCATCTGGGATTTGACTCCTCCTTCAATGATCTTGGTGTCTCTGTGTTGTTTTCTTTGTTTCCTTCCCTTCTCTCTCACTTGAGAGAGGATTGATGTCTGCAAGTTTCATCTGTGCACCGAAAAAGTAAATATCTCAGCCAATACAGCTGAGCCACGCTGCAGAGTGGGGCCTGGCCCAGCCAGGGTCCAGTCACCTGCTCAAAAGCTGGAACCAAGGTTCCTGGGGCTTGTTAGTTTTTTAATGTGATTTCACAGAGGTGCGTTTGGCTTTCTTAAGTGGTTCAACAGGGTGTCAATATTCAAAACTAGCCAGCTGATTGGTTCTGTTGGGTCCAGAGGAAGCTGTTGACAGTCCTCACAGAGAATCACTTCCGTAACTGACGGATTTTCTCTTTAACTAAAAACTAAGCTATGTTAAACCATGACAGTAATACATATAAATCAGGTACAATTGTTAACTCGGAAAGCAGTAATTTTTAACAAGAAAGCATTTTAAATATCTACTACTAACACATTACAGCTTACAGTTTCTATTCGTCAGTCATTCTCCACTGTGATTGCACAGGTGATTACTCCCACCAAGATGCAACACCACATTCATTTGAATCCACAGCTTTCCATTTAAAAATGCAGTGGTTTCCTCAATTTGTCAGAATGATTTTAAATTCAAACCCTAATCAAACTTTCTGGGTGTTCTTCATGTTACAGGAAGATTTGTATGTAGATACTGTTGTCCCAGCCATTCCTGAAAAGACTACCTGGCATTTAAAGACTGACCACCTAGGAAATTCAACAAATGTTTTTATTTTGTCTGTCCATCTATTGCTAGATACAGTTTTCCAAGCAGATTTATTTCTACTACACAACTGCTTCCATTCTCTGCACAGCAGAGCAGTATCAAAAAGCCTTTTTTACACTACTATCCATTAGGTCCTGCACCCTGCCACAAAAAGAAGCTCAATTGGGTTAACTGGGGTTTGTTCTTGAAAATCTCTTATTAGGTACTCAGAGATTAGTATCTTCCAGGTCATCACCAGGGCCAAATAATTTACACTATCTTCCAGGAATTGTGGGTAAGATAACTTATTTGTACCCTCTAGCTTCCACCTTTTCAACAGTCTGTTGACTGTTATGAGGTTTTGGGTTGGGATTTTTGAAGGGATTTTATGTTTTGGGGTGAGTTTTTTTTAAGAAAAAAAAGCACAATTTAATGCCTTTTCTCTTTCTCCTCAAGCTTCACCTGCCCCTCTAACGTTCTCAAATAGGTGTAAAATTATTCCAGACTGTTTCTTTAAATTCCTAGCATGAATTTTAAATGGGTTAGTCAAGTTCAAAGGCTGTAATTTGTCATGTTAGAATGAAACTTATTTAACAGCCACTACCACAAGGTTCAGTCTTGTGCCTCTTGCTGTCATTCTCCATACTACCACAGCCTTATGTCAGACTGAATCTATGATGACAGCTTAGGGAACCAAATCCACAAAAAGCCATTACTGTCCTGTTATTTCCCGTGAAAACAATTAGTCATCTGAAAAATTGGCTCCCTGAACTGCCAGGGTGTGTGTATGCAAAGCAGTGGGGAAATGCAGAAGAGAGAAAGATGATTCCCTTTGGCAGCAGTTAGCCATTACACTGGCTTAACTGCTTCACTAAATTTAAAAAGTCTTTTTAAAATGAGCACCAAGGACAAAAAACCCCCACTAAGGCTCATGAAACATTTCAACTGCCTCAGTATCAAGTACAATCAAGAAAAACTTCCTCTTATTACAAACATTCACAGAATAGTCTCATTCTACACCTTCATTGCTAGATGTATCTCATGTTGTTCCTTCTTTCAAGATACACCTTTCATGTAAATCTGAACTGTTCACATACTTTATGTCCCCATTAATAAGTTTCCACTTTCAGTGTAGTCACATTTCTTTCTTAATGTACCCTTCTGATTGAAACAACATTGAAATACCTGCATTTGTTTCACAAAAACGCTCAGCCTGAACTGCTTAGCACCACAGCAGGCTGCTTCAAAATTTTTTCCCTTTCTATCCCAAGCTTGCTTCCCTTGGATCCTTCCATACCATTTCACAACACGTACTTATTGAAGGTAGTTTATTCTCCCTGAAACTGTTTTGCACTTTTACATTTAACTATTTTCAACCTATTCGTTGTACTTATATCCAGAAAATCTTTCATTTTCAGTTCCTTTCTCTGCCTGACATAGAATGCTATTGTAATTACAACTTTAGAAGTGCTGTAATGCTAATTTGATCCAGTCATTTCAGAACAATGGTACTGCTCCTTAAACTTCATTCCTTTTACATTTTACTAATGCTCAGCCAAATTTGCATTAAAAAAATTAAAACGTTCATACAAGAAAAATCCTAAAAATCTGCTCACTCTTCCCAGCCCCCAAGTTAGTTTCCCATCAAGTTAGCATCCTATACTGGTTCACCATGTGGTCGGACAATCCCAACAGAAAAGGGATGCAGTGGGAGCACTCAGCTCAGAGACAGAGGGTGTCTCAGGAAAGGAGCAGCTTCATCACTTTGTGTAACACTCAGCCAGAAACATGAACGCAGGCACTGATCTCTTTTCTCTAGTGACAAGTGACAGGACCTGAGGGAACAGCTAGATGCTGTGTCAAGAGAGGTTTAGCTTGGATATTAGAAAAAGGTTCTTCACCCAGAACAGACTCCCCAGGGAAGTGGTCACAGCACCACCCTGACAGAGTTCAAGAAGTGCTTGGACAACACTCTTGGGTACATGGTGTGACTGTTGGGCTTGTGCTGTGCAGGGTCAGGAGTTGGACTTGATGATCCCTGTGGGTCTCTTCCAGCTCAGGATATTCCATGATTCTATGAACTGCACCTTATCCTCCTGCACTAGACTCCTGTCCAGAAACATAACTGCACTAGATTCCTGTCCAGAAAATTATTTGGACAGTTAAAACACCAATACTTACCAGATTAAAATGTTAGTTGTTTAAATAACCAAAAGCTTGATAACCACTTTCCTCCCTTAGTTTTCCTCTAATTAAAATAGCAACTCTTTTTCTGACTATGCAGAATGTAATAAAGTATGATGTCATTTCATAAGCAAAATTATGCATTGGCACAATCTGTCATTCTCTGGTCTTCCTTCCTGTTAATTTTAGGATAGCGAGTTTGTCCCTTGTATCTACTCTAACTGCACACTAGTATCACCACACATGCTCCAAAACAAAGAGTGAAAGGACAATCTAAAGCAAGTTGACAGCAACGAAGGCACAAGGGAAATCAAAACACAGCAGAGCATCTCTCATTACAGCCTGAAGGAACTGGAACTTGTGGTCAGTGCTGCTTTGCAGTGGGGCAGTAGGACCTCTCTCAAATGATAATGCAAGGATATAGGCAAATTCTTTGTCACAAATTCAGTATTTGCATGTTTGATGCATTTCTAGCACAGTACATTAAAAAAAAAAACTGAATTACAATAATTAGAACACAAAAGAATTCTGTGATTGTGGCTCAACTGACTACCAGCAGGCACCCCTGCCTGCAAGCAGAAACACAGCAACTGAGAGCCTTCTTTCACATTTTGGTAATACTTCTTAAATTTTTGACAACACGACTGTGGGATTTTCAGTTAGTTACAGTTTCTAAAAGAAAACTGGCACTTAAAGAGAGCAGAGAGGCTTCTTTCACAAAATATCTACTCTGCAGTACACTCTGGAGACCATATTCCAAGCAAGACAACCACAGCACAAGGCATTAAAAGACTAAGTAACATTACCCATCATTATAGTTGAACAAACCAAAGGGACAGAATGCATATCATACTTTTAAAAAGGCAACAAAAAAAATGTAAATGCAGCAGCAATGAGTGCATCTTCTCAAGAAATAAAGGAAAAATCAACTTTTTTTTTGTAATTTGTTTGTTTCCTCAAATAATTTCTCCAGTTATTTCAGAGCTCTTAGAAATAATAATTTAACCACATTTGCTTATGGAAATTACCAAAAGAGGCAGCTCTCAAGCCCAGTGTGCAGAACAGAAAGTCTCCCAATACTCCAAACCTACCCTAAGCAAGGGAGTGGTGTCTTTGCTAGGGGAAGCAAAAGGTGGGGTAGACAAGTTGAAAGTTTTTAAAAGTACTGGTACTTCTAAAAAGCGCGCAGGACTGAGTTCAAGCATGTACAGATCAGAATCACATCTTAGCCTCTGAAATACAACCTATACATAAACTACAACTGATTGTGTCATTACTGGGAACTAAGGCAAACCACTGCCCATCTACTGGTCTCTGCAGAACTGCTTATTTACATCAGTATGACTGGGCAAAAGCCTCTCACATCCATCCCTGACAGAAGTGCTTTCCCAAGGCTACCACTTCACAGCACTCACAATGTTTAAGGTATAAGAACTGAAAGGGATATCAGTTTCCACAGACAGTTGTCAAGAACCATTAGGTTCACAACAGTTACACTGAAAGAGATTACAGCTGAAACACAAACAAGGCCATACTAACTCCTAGACCTGTCGTTTAGTACACATTTTACCTCCTAGCAGCTTATGGTCCGAAAAACCTCTGAACACAAAAAAATCCAACAAAATCACAGCTCATTTGAAACACAAACATTACCCTACAATTAAGATCAAATAAGAAAACATTAGGAACTGAAAAAAAACCAGAAGTTCTTCATCATGTCATCAAGAGGTGGTAAACTTGTGCATGAGCAACCTGATTCCAGGGTTATAAGGTAAAGATTTTTGGCTGCTAAATACACAGAGATGATGAAAGTTCTCGCATCAGCAACAGTTAATGGTAGAAGGGCAGTGGAGGAAAACACAGCAAAGTTGCTCGAAGACTCTGCTGCAGACCAAGACCTTTCAGGTTAACTCACTCCAAAACATACAGTAGGGATTGCTGGAGCACACAAGTCACTCTCCAACCTCCACCTCTGCTTGTTCAGGATACATATCCAGTCTCTCAGCCATATAAGGATCTCAGTAACCTGCATGATCAGGGAAGACAGCCTTTTGGAAGTGTGATGGTCAAGTCACACTAGAGAAAATTTGTCTACAGATTCAATCCAATAAATCTGTCTACAAAGAAGACAAAGGAATAAAACACCTGAACTGGCTCATTCTCTTTACCTTCTCCTCCTGTTATCAGATTTTAGCTGTCCTGTAACTTACTAATCAGACACAATTTATATCCAAGATTAGGAGGAACTAGAAGAGTAATATCAGAATTACGCGCAAAACAAAGAGGGCTGTTTTTTTAATGCCATGCCTTATTCCACACTCACATAATTCCTTCTCCCTTCCTAGAACCAGTTCAGGCACTGGAAGTATGTTTCTGTGGGACTCAGAGGCAGTTAAATGCTGCCATAATAGAAAAAGCTCAGCCAGAGACAGGCAAGCACCAGCAATGCTGCAAGAGACTATACAGAATGCACAGCCAGAACACAGAAGCCATCTTGGATCAATGCAAACTGTTCAGAGATACTTCCTTTGCACTACTCTTACCTTCAGGGCAGACAGTGGCTCTAGTGGCTTCCAGTATGACTGAAAGCAAAAATGCTCAGTTGTTCCTGAACACCAGCTCCACAGGTTATTACAGAAGCACTTAGCACAGTGACATACCACACACTTCTGCCTTTAGCTCCTCACAGGCATATGCAGTCACACCTAACTACTTCCAAAACAACAAAGACATTCTGACAAGTTTATTACAGCACTTGTTTCCAAACAACTGCTGCTGAAAAGTTCCAAACCTGACTGAAGTCATACTGATGAGAGCAACCTGAGTTGCAATGCACATAAGTCTTCAATGGGTATTCTGGCACAAGATCAGACTCTCAGTTACACTGATCCTTGACTGAGACCCAGAACCCAACTCCTGAGTAACAGCTGATAGATCTGGCCTTTGATAATGGCAAAGCAGTAGTTCTGTTGGTAAGCATAACTGCAGCTCTGACCCTCTTGAACTCAAGTACATGAATGTCATGTAAGTGTTAGCAATAGTTTAAATCTGGTCACAAGAAGCACATATGATCAAAACAGGACAGAAATGGTGGGTCAGCAAAGCAGCCTTCCTTGCTCTGCCTATGATGGGTCCTGAGGAAGACAGCAGATCACTTCTGCCCCTCATCTGGCCCACAAGCAGTTGTAGCCCCCCTTCTATTATGATCCTCAGTATATACAGACACACAGTGAACACCCTGGATCAACTGAAGCTGCCTGCAGATTCACCCAAACCACATGGCTTTAGATCTTCCCTTCTGAAGCTATTCTGCCAAGATCTCTTAACGGCCTGAATCATTCTAGGCAGTAAAGAAAATGTTTTCTTGTTGTTATAGCAGAGCCTAAAAACTGTCCCATCACAGAGGAAAACTATGGAGGTCACTTCTGTTTATCAGCTGATGTCAGTCTCTTGAGTAGCCAGTTAAGAAGGATTCTACTGTAATCACTGTAATAATCAGATCTCTGCTAAAAATGCCAAGTTAAAATAGTTGCATTGGTTTAAATAGCAATTACTCAGTGAAAATTGGATCTAATTTTTTTCTAAAAATGCATGGGTGAGTAACAAAGTATCAAAACGTACTTGGTAATAATTAGACTTTCTCTAGAACACTGGTCAGAAATGAGATCAGCCACACCATCATGAGCACTGTAGTAGACTACTTTTCCCATGTTCAAACCAGACATTTCTAAGAGCATGGAGGGAGTCTGTCCTTTCATTGGAAGAAATCTTGCTTCTGTATTTGTGGGCTCCAAGTAGCAAATTACTTACAACTTATAGGAAATTTTCACCTGCTATTCTTTATAAGTCAATGGTGGTAGACAGGTGGAGAAATCAATTTCACGTTTTAAATTACTGTGCAAAACAGACAGGCAGAGATGAAGAAATGAATGAGACTGGCTCAAAACATGCCAAAGAGGATAAGATACATAACCTAGGAACCTTAGGAATCAGGAAAATTCAAGTATTTAACACATACATTAATTATTCGGTATAGTTCACAAACATAATTTAGCACCTCTATCATTCCAGGCACAGGTCCCATTCAGATCACTACAAAACACTTGTCTGTCTGCTGAATTGCCACTGAACAACATATATTCAGAAGCACAGGCCTTGGTATCAATTTGAAATATTTAACTTAGGAACTGCACAAAATCAAAACCGGCAGAAGGCACTAAACCACCTCCTCAGTGTTGGTAATGGCCACGCCCATCCACTCGCCGTAATCACCTTGGCTCTCATGAACTCCTCAGCCTAGGCAGCCTTGTAACCCACAGACCACAGAGAGAAGGGAAGTTACTCTTAAGCGAGTCTTCTCCTGAGTTAAATCAGTTCAGGTAACACAAAAACCAGAACAAACTCTCGGAAAACACTGCAACTGCCTCTTCTCACTACAAACATTTAAACCAGCTCAGCTCATTTTGAACAACTTTGCCACAGCAGACTTAACTGCAAACTTGTCCAATAGACCCTTCCTTACCTCAGCCTGCTGTTCAGCTGTATGCTCATTTGAGACTGCAATGAATGAAAACTGTTTCAGTCATCTATAGTAAACAAAGAAATTTTCCCTTAAATAAAGGATCCTAAAGACCACATTAGGATGCTTTTAATGTATTATGTAAATACATGTCCAGGGCATGAGCTCCACACTGAAATCAGACTGTAACACAAAGTGAACTGAGATTTTTATACAGCTCACAAGAATATAGCTTTCAGGATACAGTCTACAACTGAATGAGAACAGCTCTTGTAATTTAACCTTTCCTTTTCAATGTTCTTAGCTATTAATGCCATTTAGAACAGCCTGAATAAAGCTTTATAGCAAAATTATTCTCCCCTCATATGGACTACGGAAGTGGAACTCCAAAATCATTTCATTAGTTGACTAATAATCGTATCAAGTTCCCAAGATAAAAGATACCACTGCATCTATCTTGCTACTTGCTTAAAACATTTCTGTGCATTAGCAATACTTTGTAACTCAGATAATTTTGCATGGCAAAATCTTACACCTGGATTCCAACATGTCTTAATTAGTCACAGAGACTTGATAACGCTGTTAATCTTGTTCAGCACTGATAAAAGAGCAGTGCCATTTGAGTAACAAGCAACAAGGTAACCGAACTTTGCTACAAACAAGTTTTTATTCTGTACCACTGTTCTTCCATGTGGAGATACACAAAGGGCTGTGCCTTCCAACACAGACGTGAACCTCAACTGTTCCAGTTTTAAATCACCACCTAATACAATACATAGCACCAGGTGAAGTTAAAGGCTCAGCTAAGAATTCACATTTCAACAGACGGCAGAATTAGAAAGAAGTCAGCTCAGCTGAGTGAAATTTACATTTCTAAGTTTTTTACATTAACTGTGAAAAACGGTATGCCTATCACTGCTTCCAAAGTTCTACAGCTGAGGTTTTCAAATGACCCTCATTAAACCAATCCTCTCCTCCCTTTGCAGTTCAGACACATCTCAGTCTGGATCCACCCATCAACCTGGCAGCAGTACACAGTACGATCAAGACAAGAAAGACAAACGAACAAAGCCATGAGGTCTGAGCAGCATCTCTATCGCCCCAGCATTACACCTACCAAGGGCTCAGAAACATTACCTTCCACGGGCCACACATCACAAACTGCCAAAATCAAGTTTCCCAGATCTACATACGATCAAAGAGTCTGAAGAAAAAACAAGAACAGGATCTAGTTGGTTTGGGGTTTTTCTTAGAAGTATTAAAAACAGATCTTGAAAACTTTACCCACCTAGAGCTACTAGGAATTTCCCCTCAGAATCTGCAGTTTCTGAGTCTCTAAAACTCAACATTTTCTACAGCTTGACTGTTGTATCTCTGAACACCAAATTGCACAACTACTCAAGGACTTCACATAAACAAATGTCCAATCTGGTTGATTGGGGCAGCCTAAATGCCAGGCATCATTAGTAAGCAAACTCTTCACAGAATGCAGAAACATTTTTGGACGCTAACTGCAAGACAAGTGTGTGTTTTATCAGAGTACCACTTTGCCTCACACCATCTCAAAAAGGAGCCCATGGGCATCATTATCAAGGAGAGTGAAAAAGCACAAAACCCACAGCCATACTTCCACAGCTGTTCTCTCTGAGCCACAAGGTACCAGAAGCTGTGAGTCTCATTTTAGTCTTTGTGTTTAGCAGTCCAATAATTTCTTTCATCTATGAGCTTTTTAGGCCACTATGCCCTATTCAACTTTAATGTTAAAGAGGCTTGAAAGAAACTAAATACATTTGCAACTTCACATTTTATTCATTTACCTTTCCCTTCAACCAAAAATACCAATTAAAAAAAAAACAACCAACCAAGAAAAAATAAACCCAAACTTGTTACAACATAGTTAAGTAGAAGGTTAAAAACAGGTCTCCAGTGCTGTGCAGCTCAGTTTCAGTGGCTGTGGTTATTTACAGGACTTCCTCAGGGAGAAACAATACTCGTGGTTAGAGGTNTCTGTCAGGTTTAACTATCTCTTCTGTAAAGTACAGTTTCATTACCTCAAGCAGTCATTCACATTAAAAAGTATTACAATTTAATTGGTGTTTCTACTGAACATTATACAATAATATGGGGACAGAAAAACATTAAAACCATTAACAAGAAAACCAAGTATCAACATTTTTCAAGTTCATTCATTCCTAAGTTGAGGCTCAGTACCTCATGTCAGATAAACAAAAAGAATATGCCTTAAAATCTAAACAATCTAAGCACCTTTGAGGAAGTCACACATGCGTTCCACATAAAAACTTCATCTGTAACAGTTGCACTAAAAACTTCAAAGTGAAGAAGCTTCCAGAGCAATGTCTTAAACCATCAAGCTTATTTACGATTTCAAAAATAAATAAACAAATCTTTCAAATATTAACCACTTCAGTTCTATGGGGAAGAAAAAGTCTGCAGAAAAAGCATACAGTGCACCATAGCCATGACTAAAAGCTAATCTGTTAAACAAGCCCTTTTGCAGACTTCACAACACTTTCATTTAAGTACTTCACTCCTCTGTATATCACACAATGGAAATAAATTGCTATTTAGTGCTGAGTGGAAATGA
>VZTT01061945.1:107111-118735 GCA_013400855.1 Buphagus erythrorhynchus
CTCGGAATTCACCCCGACCCGGGAGGGCTGCGGTGCCGCCGGCCGCGGCGGCGCCCCGCGAGTGGGGGGGTCCGACCGCGGGGCCGCCCCTGGAGCGCCCCTCTCCTCCGGGCCCGGCCGCGGCCCCTCAGCCGCAGCCGCCCGCTGCCCTTCCCCGCGCCGCCGAACTGAGTTCGCGTCCGTACTAAATACAGGGGAAACACGGGCACCTGCCCGAAAACGGTGAAGAGCCTTAAAAACCGGGCACCTCCACAACGCCATTTCCACCCCATTTCTCTGAGGTTTTCAGAAACTTAGTCCAAGTGCAGCAAAGTGCAGACACGTGAACTGGTTTAAGCCTTGCGTGGACTTAAGTTATTATCAGTGACCCGCTCAAGCGAGCTCACCCCAGGCAATGGGCAGAACCCACTTGAGCACGTCTGATTAGGGAGGCTCGTTTACATCTCAATGAGTCGATTAAATTGCTGCACTATTCGGCCCTAAGCAAGGGATCGGCAGCGCGGGGTTAGCCCGGTCTCGGTGCCCTCTGCACAAGCCGCCCCGGGGCATGGCAGCGCGGCCGCGGGAACGTCAAACTCCGGCCAGGCCGGGGCTGCAGCCCTCCAGCTACGGAAATAGGGTGTATGNTAGTTTGCTTAACAATTTTAGAAATTATAATAGAAACAATAGCCATTTTTAAAATCGCACCACCTCTTTAATAATAATAATAATACCACCACCGTCCTCAACCTTAAGCCACTGCTAGACACTAGATGAAATATTACTGTATGCAGTTGTTAACGGAAGATTCAAGCCAACTATTTGCACGACTGTTTGGGAAACCAAAACCTTCTAGGTTTCCCAAACTGCTTAAACTACAACTCATTTGGCTTCATAGCTTCTCTGGTATGCTAAATTCTACCTGTACTGCAAATGGTTAAATGCAGTGGAAGACAGCTGCTAGGGAGAATGAGACTTTTTTTTTTTTTTTTTTTTTTTTTTAAGGGAGGCTTGTTTGTTTGTTTTTTAAGGAGAGTGGCATGAACTGAGGAGTATAATTGTATTCACTTGTGTTTCAGTAGTTACATCAGAATCAAATGTTTCAACACTCATATTGCTTTTTACTCTAATTCTAAAGCTTAAAACACACACTAGTTAGAAATATAATCCTAAAATAAATTGCCCATAATACATCTACATCCTTTTCCACAAATACTGAATAATTTAGTTTATCTAATTAGCAGACAGACAAGGTGCTGAAAAAAAACCACCAAAAAAATCACAATATGCCATCATGGATTAGCTTTGACTTAAAAAATTAAATTAAAATTAAACACCTGGCAGCTAAGCAAAAAAAAAGGGCATTAAATATAACTCTCCACTTACACTGATGAAAGGAAAACAATACATGATGAACATAATGAAAACCAAAGTACTGAAAACATCCTGAACTATACAGGAAGAATAATCAAATTCACACTTATCCTTAATTGACCTTTGCATTTCTAACCCTACCACAGGCTTAAGAAAAGTGCAGAGCAAGCAGTATGGACAATAATATTTGGATACAAAGAGGACAGTGCATTAAGAAAAAGTTTTGGCCTGAAACTCTTGGACTCATCAGCTTTTAATGTTTTGCCAATGAAAGAGACTCTATTTAAATATTTTGTAGCACAAGATGATTAGCCCTCAAAATTAATCTGCTAATAAGATGGAAAGTGTGATAATTGAAAACAATGTGACATCAGCCCTTATATCTGTTCTGTAAAAGATGGTGACAGGAAAAGGTATAGAACATAACCAGACTGATATTTCCATTTTATCTTCCTTTCAGTGAGAAAATGCAGGTATATTTTAGTTTTTTTCTATTTTGTAGCTTTTACCAAAATGCACACTTTACATCTGTAGACATCAGTGCTGCACTATGACAGTAGCTAATGCAGAATTGGTATGTTTTGTATAGTGATCAAAATACTCTGCAAGCTCTCAGTAAAAGATCAGTAAGTATAAATTAATTAGTTGAACCTAAGTGCTATGTGTCTATTTTAAAAACTGAACTGTAAGGTAAAGTAGCTGAAATATAATGAAAAAGCATGTAGAATTACTATCATTATTGTTTTTTACACTGCTGAAATAATTTGGGGCTTTTCTTTAAGACTTTATCTTTTTATGATCTCAATTAAAAAACAAGCTTAACTAAAATGAAAGCACTTTGTGTATCAGCTATACAGCTGGTAAATATAACAATATCAAAATACATTCAAAAGTACTAAATTCAGACTGAGCATTATGGACAAAGATAGAATTTGATTCATGCACCTACAGACAGAGGTAGGGGTCTCTTGTGCTCTCATCTAACTTGGGTTTGTGAAGCCCAAAAACGTAACTTCCAGTTTGGTTTGCAAGTCCTGTGTACTGTCTGACAAGTTTTTACAAATTTTGGTATTTATTTAGTTTTACGGCTTAGAACCTCTCTGAGTTCCATAAAGACCCCCAGTCATTTATTTAAGCATTAATTGCAACCTTTTGTACATGGGTTTAATATTTCCTCCCATTCTACCAGCAATCATCACAAAAGTACTATACATGATGTGCATATAGGTTAAACCACGCTGTTTTTGTTGCCTTTTGACTGCAAGTATATGTATTTTAAGGATATAAAATTCTAGGACACAGTTGTTCAACTTAAAAAAAAAAAGCTTTCTTAAACATTTTTGGTGTTTTTTTTTTTTAATTAGGCTTTGTTTGTATTTTGTATTACACTATACTGTACACTGGCTTTTGTATCCATAAATATTAGCAATTTTTTTTTCACTCTGTGCCTACCTTACACCCTGCTTCTAATAACTCTTCATTTATTTATACAGCAATTTTGTTGACCTGTTTTTTGTTTGTTTTTAGTGCTTTTTTAAAAAATACTCAGAAGTTGAGTCCAGCATCCTCAGGAAAACTAAGCTGATCCTCAAACGGATATGCCATGGAGCCATATCCAAAAGAGAAGGAAAAGCCACTATCCAGAAATTCTCTTACTGAGAAGAGGCAAAGCTAAGAGAGGAGCAGCAAAAGCTATTGCCAGATTTCTACTATTCCAGTGATAGCTAAACTCTTAGAAGTGGTGGAGGCAGTTGTCCATGGGAGGACTGTCGGGGTTTTGGTTAAACTGGGCAGAAACACCAATTCAGTGCAGTGGTTTTGGTTTGCCAATTTGAAATTTCCCAGCCAATGCACCAATTATGTCATTAGGACTAAGAAGACTTCGAAAGAAATTAATAACAGGGTTATTATTTTACAGACTCATAATTGTCCCTACATCACCTTGGCAGATAAGCAAGAAAATGGTAGAATGGGCTCTATCTGAAAGCATAAAGGATTTGATGGAGTTTTTTTAGTACTGTCAGAAAAGAATCAGTTGCCTTTATACAGCTTGTTTTGGAGACTTAAGTTTTTATGTGTCTAGGGAAAACACTTTTTAGTGGAAGCAGTTATTCTCTTAGATACAGTGGTGGTAACAAATTATGCTGACACTCTTCTGTCTCGAAATACACCTTTCCCTGTTTAAGTTTTAATAGATTCAGAACAGGCATCCTAGGAATTGTAAGGGTTAAAAGTGACTTATGATTTTCTCCTTCGTGTTTTCATTCTATAACACCTATCCCCTCTAAAATACTATGCTAGGAACACCTTGAATTCTTGGCTAAGTCATCTTTACTAGCAAGTCATTTCACAAATTAATCATTTAGGATTAAGTAGTAAAAGGGAACAAAACAAAACCAAAAAATATCTGATTTTATGCTCTGGGGTTTGTTTTTTTTAATCTTTATCCAAAACATTTATTGTTCTGACATACAAAACAATAATAATACTAAGATCGCAATTTATTAGGTAAACACAATTTGAGCAGAGTGGACTGGTTACCACCTCTGATTTAGGCATGGACTTCTGCAAACATCAGATTATAACACATGAATAAGATTATAACACATGAATAATCTCTGGGTCAAGTAAATTTAATCACATGATCCTGAATTATTTCTGGTAGAAGAGCTAGCAGAAGGGCAAAACCTTTATGCTTTTCTTGCAAAAAAACCCTAACACACAGAGCAAAAACCCCAAGCAAACAAACAAAAAAACAAAAAAGCAGGCAAAACTACAACCAAATTTAAAAAACCAAAACAACAACCAACCAAATAAAAAAGCCCTGCCTTCTCCTGCCAACACAATTGTTAATTCATCAATCAAAGAGCTAAGGCTAACTTTGATATTCTGCATAGTATAAGGTGGAGGGCTAAAAAAGGAAAACAGTAGAGAAATTACAGCTGTACATGGGTCTGCACACTGTCCCAAATCCTTCAAATGATCATTAAGCTAAAAACAACAACAACAAAAACACAAAAAACCCTACCGTGAACACACACATGGCACCACTACATAAACCTCAACTGCCAGTGCTCACACTCCAACATGGGATAAAGGGATAAACTGAGGACAGACTCTGTGCCTTTGCATAACCTCAGAAACTTTACTTCTAGCCTGGTAGTTGCCTGGCTCTATGTAAATGCAAATAAAATAGCAAATTCAGTTCAATAGTAAGACCCGAATGTCTTACAATAATACATGCTCTAACCTTTTAGATTTTTACCTTACTCTTCCAAGATGGAAATCCTGTCTTGAAAGTCAATTCATGAAAAATGATTTCAAGTGTTTCTGGGCTTCTGGTTGATACCATCAAGTATTTTCAAACTTCAGAATTACATTGCTGATGTTAAATAATGTGGAGTTAAGTTAATGTGGAGTTACTATATAAAGCCAAATGCTTTAATTTGCAGTTCCTGAATCACAATGAAAGTAGGTTATCTGCTTCCCTCACGCAATTGAGGAAAACAGTGACTTACACCTAGATAGGAATTAGCTTGGCTTCAGAAATCATTTGGTGCAGGAAAGTACATTTGCATCTTGGAATGAAGAGGCATTTTCTAACATGTATGTTTAGATTTTATTTTAATGTTAGTGGGATGTACCTACATACCTATAGTGTGAGTGAATTCTGAATTCCCCATCAAATTAATATGAATGTGTTATTATGTGCCTTATACAGGCTATACCATCTTTACTTAACATAAACACATTTCACCAAAGAAATGAAAAAATTATAAATAACTCAGCTTTTGGATTTCCAAAGCTTGTTATTAGCTTGCAAGAACACAAATATTCTTTCAATTTTGGAAGTGAATTTTTTACTCACTGTAGTTTGGTTTATACTAAATTAAGCATGAGTGAATGCTATAAAAATATTGCTTGTCTTCTGGGATACAAAAAATCATGATCATATTTATAACCAAATGTTTATACATACACTTAAGAAAGCATAAATTAATAACGCTGCATTAGTGGAAAAAAAAGGTCTAATGAATTAAGTTTGACTGTAAATATCCAGCAGAGGAGGCTAGTTCTGAATATAAAACTGATCAGATGAGACTGTTTTGAGATATCCTTGTCTACATATCTTTAAATGATAGCAGATGCTTAAAAATGTAAAACCCTGATAGGGTTAACCTGAAGAAAATGCAATTTCTGAGGTTTTTCATCATTTAGAGAATGCAAACAACTTGTGGGCAGATGTTGAGAGGGAAGTGTTTTGGTTTAGATGCAAACAAGAAGTTGCCGTGAGAAGAAAAATAGAGAAATCATGTTACATTATTTTCTCTGTCACTAATGTAGGTGGGATATGGGAACCAGAAGTGCTGTGATATCATTGGCATTTTCTTCTCACCTCCCCTGTGAAATTCCCAGATCTGCTGTAAGACCAACCTGAGAAACAGAGCCAAATGAAAAGTGGTTTTCTCCAATCATCCAGGTTACAAGCAGGTAAGACTTTAACCCCCTTGTCCATCTCCAACAAAGACACTCTGTTCCCATTCTCTTATTGTGTAGTGTGTAAGTTTTATGACTGTTCTGACATTCTGCTCCTCTGACCAACAGAACACAACAGACCCCTGTCATTAACACTGGGGTTAATGGGCACCAGCCTGCCACTGGTCATACGTGCCAAGTCTGCTGAGCTCTTGATTTATAAGCAACTCAAGAAGGGTGTTAGCATAAAGAGACACAACCTAATTAAAAAAATATATCAAGGGAGAATATGAAAGATGGGAAGGAAAAGAGTTCCTCACATTAAAGTACTTAATCTGGAAGTCTGCTTGACTAGACCTTCCAAATCCCACAGATTCTCACAGCACCCAATTTTTAACTTGGAAATTGATTCAGAGATGATGAAAGAAAGCAAAATAGTTTCTTGTGGAGTCTTCATTCATTATGTGCTTATAGATGAATATGGGCTAAACAGAAAGTGTCTATGCAGAGTTATCAGATGCATGTTTTCCCCCCCTCTGTTATCCAGCATGGTTTCTCCATAAAAGATGCTGATTGCAGCACTTTTTTCAATTGTGAATACACAATCACTTTGTCTAAAGACATCAAGATGTTCTGCCTTGTGTGGATACCTTTAAGACCATCAGAAATAACACAGCTGCTCTACATTATAACCTTTTAAATTAGATTTAAATTTTCTTGAGAAAAAAAGATCCTTTAAATAAATTCAGTCCAAAAACATGCCATGTCTACCCCTGGCATTACAGATGAAAATCTGTCAGGCGAAAGGACCCTTTCAAGAAGTTATCCTTTTAGTCATCAGGTTATGGCAGCACCAAGATTCTTTAGTAAATAGAAAGGGATGCCCTGAAATCCCCAAATTTGAGTCACCTGATTTTTAAGTCTGTTTGAACAAACCTGGAAAGCTCACTCTTATTTGTGTTAATGAATATTCCAGGTGCACACTCCTGTGAGGCCAAAGGTCTTGCTTCCATTTAGTCATTTTCTCAAGGCTCTGAAGGGGAGTGAGGATTAAGAGCTAACTTTTCATTACCTAAATCATGCACAGGTCAATATTAGCAAACTCATAGGCATAGGATATCTCTGATTAAGTGAGGGCATTCATATCTGAACTAGTCACAGGAGGCAGATGGAGACCTGATCAGCATACTCAGTTAAATTTAAGATACAGTTCTTATCACAGCAGACATCCAAAATTTGGTTGTTTGCTTGTTGTTTTTGCTGTTGTTGGGGTCCTTTTGTCATTTTTTAAAGCTATGATTTACTTGATCTGTTTCTTTCCACTGAGGATTACAGATTTAACAATACTCGTCTAAAGGCAGGTGAAAGAAGTTCTACGTGAACGTATACAGTACAGGGATTCTGATTCACTCAGAAGCCCAACTTACTGTAAATTCAGAGAAATGCAAGTTAACACCACCTTACAGGCCCATTTCCCAGAGCTCTAACCCAGGGAAAAACCAAAATGGAACCTGACAAAAGGAAGACTGCTCTGGGAGGAACAAATCTGCTCACTGTCCCCCAGAATTCCTACATGTTACATTTAAACATTATTGAGTAAAATCCATGAGGCAGTCCTGTGAGCAGGGATGAGATTGAACCCCACCTTTTCTCTCTTTGTCTGGAAATCCCAATGCCCAATGCATTGTAAAATCTGACTCATCCTTCTCCCATGCCCTAGCAAAAGTAATCCAGGTTCTGCTCAACAACAGAAGATGGCAAGTCAGCATTCCCCATTTCTAGTCATTTGCTCCAAGTTGGAATTCCCATGGACTAGAGCTCTTGCTATTTTTACTGGTGCTCAAAGCAATAGACATTGAGCCTGTAATTACTGTTTTCTATTGTATGGTGTTGGATGGCTCTGAGCAACCTTCCATTTACCATCCAGGAGCTCCACAACAGCATCCCAGCTCACTGCACAAGTAGTGAAGACTAGGACTCACATTATTTGGCAGTTCCCATCTCTCTGTTGTTTATATTGGTAGATAAGTAGAATAATTTTCAGCAAATGTACTGAGTTTTTAAGTGCTGCAATACCTTCTGACCACCAATTTCAGGCTTTAGCAACTATTAGTAGAGAATTGATGAAAAACCTTCCTATTAAGGAAGTTTATAATATTGGTGTTATCTTGCTCCTGAACAGTCCAGTGGTAACACAATAAACTGGAAATGTGACTTAGTAAAGGGTCTAAAGAAGGCCACAGGACCTGAAGCTACTGATGTGTGGTCACATCTGTCCAAGACATATTTTGTTGCTCACAACAGCAACACAGGAATTATATTTCAAAGGACTGACATTCCCCTACCCTGCATATTTACTAAAGAATTTAAAATCTAGGATTGTCTCTTCACTGCAATATGAATTAACTTCTTGTGTTATTTGCTAAGAGAGGAAAAATATGAAGAATGCTAAAATGTGGAAGAATATACTAGCTACAGCAGTTCCTCTGGCATATAGGAGTTAAAGAAGATAATTTCATAACACTGAAAGGTCATGCAAATATCAGTCTGGAAGAGGTGTGGAGAGACCTAGCTTTGCAGAAGATGAGTCTGAAGCAGGCATGTAATATACTGTCCTTTGTTCACAGCTGGGAAACAGATGATCCTTGAAGTAAGTTTTAAACTAATTATTCATTGCTACAAGTTGATGCTGACAGGTATGATGTGGAGAAGTACAGCTAGCAAAGTTATGAAATAAGAAAGGTGAGAAAAAAGGTTATGTCACAAGGTGTCCAACATAAAGATAGCCCCACACCTTTGAAACCTTGTTGAATCAAGGACACAATGAATACTTTAGAACCCTAAAAAGATAACAGACAGGAGTCCCAGGCACCAAGGTATGTTATCAACATAGGAAACTGGAGAGCACAACATATGAGAAAATGAAGCAGGGTGTATGGCTTTTGTTTGAACTGAGCCCAAACAACATTCTTCTACACCACCAACCCTCTTCTGAGGAGCTGTTTGCATAGTATTTTGGTTAACTTTGGAAGCTGATCATATCTGCCTGGGATCTACATGTCTTGCACTAACTACTATTGACATTTTTAGGCAGCTATTTTTACCATGACTCGTACTTGAATACATAATACTAGTAATATTATACGAGGAATCTCACGAAGGCACAAAGAACATTTTGGTCAGTCAGGTTGAATTAAGCTCTTGGAAAAGATTGGTTTACAGTACAATGCTATACTTCAAACAGTTTTAAGCCAAGAGACCCAGAGACCTAAATATCTTTCAGAGGTGTCTGGACTCTATATAATATAGACTCTCTAGGTAAAAGGGAAAGTGTATTAAGAGAAAAAAAATACGTTTGTTTGGCACCTTAGAAATTGAGGTATATGTAAGGGAGAAAAAAAAGAAAAAAAAGATGTGCATTAGATACTGGAATTCCACATACTGGTATTTCAGTAAGGAGCAGGAGGGGAAAACACAATAAAGAACAAAGATTGAGCCACCCCACAGAAATTACTCTTCCAGGCATTTCTGCAGGAGATAGAAGATACAGGAGATAAAGTAGTTGCTATGTAGCTTTGAGAGGATGCTAAATCTTAAACATTTCTTACTCCTTTTATTGGCAACACAATGGCTCAAAAAGGAAGGAGGAAGTGAGTGTGAAAACCACTGAACTGCAGAAGATCATCACTTCACTCTTCTCACCTTATGATTTGATAGGAGTAAAACCAGACATTTTCATCAGATGCAGTTTCAAAGTTGCAAAACTACAACCAAACTTAAAGAGTAGCCTCAGCTGAATGGGAGAGAGGGAAGCAAGTGTGAAGCAAGTTTCCATTCAGATTTCATGTTCTTGCTGACTTCACTGAGCTCAAACTGACTCTGAGCAGCAACATCACAACAATCAGTTTGTTCATGCCCTTGCATGCATAGGCTGCAGCCACAAGAAATCATCACATTTATGGTGGAGGATGGTAAGAAGAGCATTGAAATACCTTCAGTAAGCACCTCAGTTTATCATTTGCTCAGTACTGTTGTCTATGGGTAAGCTCACTGAACATTGGTCTAAATGATGTAAAAAAATAAAAGTTGCATCAGAATTAAACAATCCAGTGATTCTCTAAGATTGATAATTATTGTAATAATTCAACAACTGGCACTACATCTGTTGGCACAAACTGCCCAAGATGCCAACCTCATGTCCTAGTGATCAGGTCTCAGAAATGAAAATGGAAGATGGCCAAAATCCACACTTTCTAAGAGGGTTTGATATGTCTTGATATTTGTCTTCAAGATCTAAGAGTTGTACCAGGACACCAAAGAAGTCAGTGGTCATACTGCACTGTCATAGGCCACCAGGTCTCTGCTCCAGCCAAGAATCCATAAAAGCAGATCTTGTCTGACAGAGCAGAGATGATAAAAGCTAGCTGCTCTCTTGGATATATGTTTGTTACTGGCAGAAGGTTGCAAGATACATTTTACCTAAGACAGAAGCAAAATTTACCTTCCTTTAGAAAACAATCACAAATAAGGGACCATTACAGAGATCTACTGAAATTGCATATCAGTTTCCATAAAACTAATTAACTTAATAAGCAAACTCTTTGAAACAAAATCTAAATGCATTTTTGAAGATTTAAACATTCACAAGAAGTTTAGAGACTGTTTCGAACTGCCTGTTCAAATTTGTCAAATTTATTCTTTGAAAATACTGAAGACATTGAAATGTAAAATAGATGCAAAGACCTCTAAAATTATCAGCTTTTATCACTCCAAAATACCAGGCACATCGATTCCTTAAAAATGTGTTAAATTTAATGTCAAATTTGTTCCTGAACCTGTTGAGTTTCCAATATATGCTCTGATCATGGGCTTGATTATGTCCTCCCACCCATCTTAGAACATTAATCACTTCTGTTTTCTTACACCTAATATGGATGTTAGCAGAAAGCCTTCTAATCCTTTTGCACTTAGAACCGAGGTGATCTGTAGGTTGCAACAAAAGAAAACAACACACATTAACATATATCTATTTATAAAGACATGTAAAATGCATGCTCTACTTAGCAACAGGAAAGAAAAAACCCACCGATCTCAGGTGAATCCTCTTACAATCTGAAGGACTATGTGAGGTTTTCCCTTCTTTTCAACCCCACCTTCATACACAACCCAAACTCGTACAGACCTCATCAGGAGATTTGCATATGCAAGCACGCAAAGGGAGCAAGGGGGACCTTAGGGCTTGATAACCAGCCGTGGATGGAACCTTTAACTTCACAACAAGCAAACAATGGACTAGTTGCACAATAAGTGTGTGCCAAAGCCTTCCATATTGGCTGCAAAAAATCATTTAAAAACCTTTCATCTGCAGCCACTGTAAAATCATTTTGGGGATGGGACCTAAAATCTCATCACTGAGTAAAACTGGACTCTAGCTACAGGATTGAAAAAAAAAAAAAATTAAGGATTGGCTTCATTACACAAACCAGCGAAAGGGTGAGGTCATGCCTCTGCCGGGCCATAGTTCATGCGACACTACAATTTTCTAGAGATACAATTTCATCATCATTCTAACTAATTTGCGGTTACTTTTGATACAGAGAAAAGGAAAAGATACAATAGATCAACCCGTGCCCCACCTTTCTCCCCCCGGCCCCCTCCCCCCTTAGAGCCAGGGACACGAATTGTTTCGGAGCCCCACAGCGCCACCAGCACAGAGCAATGCAAAACAAAAAAGATCTCCCACCGGGTGAAAAAAACAAAAAAAGAAAAAAAAAAAAAAAGAAAAGCGCACACAA